>PVHX01006313.1:79757-102193 GCA_004024805.1 Geosciurus inauris | reverse complement strand
GCAAGCTAAGCAATTACTCCAGTTGATGTTCTCCCTTCCACTCTTCTAGATCCAGAGCAATCAGGCCACCATTCAAAGCCAAAAATATTTATTCTGAGTTCTTTCCCCTCTGCTATGAGACTTAGCCACAAATTATTCCATATCTTAAAGTGTCATCCTATATAACAATGCTCTCTAGATGAAAGTTCCAAATCAGTGTCGTCAGTCTTTTCAAGAAGTGAAAAAAATGATTTTACATTAGTGACAGAATGCAAACACGGCAATGATTCTTTCAAAGTTTCAGCAAAGGAAAATGATGTCTTCTACTGCAATGAATGCCTCTGCAGGAGGTGGTCGGGGCCAGTGCGGTAAGCCCCCGCATCCTCTTTCTGCCTTTTCTCTACTCTGAATCTCGACAGAGGAATAGCAACATGGCAGAGCCAGATCTGATTAGGCCTCAGTGGATTTCACGTGCTGTGGCCCTGGAAAATGTTCTACGTTCTTTAGTCGGTTACAAGTCTTTATTATATGGTATCTTCTCAATCTGAAATTCACCCATCAAAACAGAAGAACCAGTCCTGAAGTCCCAATCAGCTTAAAACTGAGGTTGACCAGGTACCATATGCTCTATTACTAGGGCTCTTCGTGTGATCTAACTCCAGGGTCTCAGTCTCCTGGGGTTGTCTTCATTTCCCCATCTATTAAGAGATTGACTCATGACCTTTGACTTGAAAAGAGACCTGGGATTTACAAATGTATCTGGACTATTTTGTGCTAAGGATACATGGTGATGTGGCTTAGTTCAGGACTCATGAGTGAATCATCTGCTTGGGGTAATTAATTTCCTTCACTCCTGCCCCCGTCTCCCAAGACCAATTCCTCACCTAGACACTAGGTATCCATCCCCCTTCTCAGTTACTCCAGATTTTCCTGAATCATCAAGTTTCCTTCTTTGCTGAACATCCACACATCAGCTTATAAATCATGCTTGAACAGCCTCATCTTAACTATGAAAAAAACCTGCCTTTGACTCTAATGTCCACTTCCAGCTACTTCATTTTTCCAATTACCTCCCAGAGCAAAACGGGTGTTATTTATGTTCAATTTTGCTCTCTCCTCACTTTCCATCCTCTCTTTAATCCACCCAATCAGGCTTCTGTAGCCAGCATTCCACAGAGACTCTTCGGGCCAGTGTCACTAAATTTAGGCTTTGCCAGATCCAATGGTTAAGCTCACGTCCTCATTTTATTCCTGACCCCCACCTACTCCCCACAGCCTTGCGAACCTGCTCGCCTCCACTCTCCCTATCTCAGTAAACGACGCCACCACATTTCCAGTTGCTGCCCAAATTACCAAGACTGGACTCCTTTCTTTCCCACACACCCTCACCCAATCCATCAACAATCCTGACAGCTCTGCAGGAAGAAATCCCAGCGCCTCCTTCCCTGTCACTGCCCTAGTCCCAACCATCCTCGTCTTGAAGTCTGGCAAAGCCTCTTTCTTCCATCTTCATCAGGGTTCAGTTCAGTTACATACAACAGGGAAAGCACAAGAACAGTTTGCACCAGAGAGGAATGTACTGCTCTTACATAAGCCCAGAATTATGGGAGCTACGCTGGTAGGATGGCTCAGCGTTGTGACTGGATACCCAAATTCCCAAATGCCTGCTAGGCTGCTCTAGCACCCAGCTGCATCCTCAAGGCACCACTCTCTCTCACAGCCAAGCCTGAGGCCAGGAGGAGGAAGGCACGGGGACAAAACGGGGCACTCCCTGTTAGGGCAGCTCTCTTGAAGTGGAAACCTCAGAAGTCCTTCCGCTTCCATCTCATGGGCCAGCACTCAGACACAAAGCAGGCTGGGAAATGGAATGATCTCCTATTTTCAGCAGCAATGAGTCCAACCAAAATTTGTGGTTCTACCTATACATTGTTGGTAGGAATGTAAATTAGTACAGCTATTATGAAAAACAGTATGGAGGTTCCTCCAAAAATTAAAAATAGAACTACCACGTGACCCAGCAATTCCATGTCTGGGTATATATCTACAGGAAATGAAATCAGTATATTGAAAAGATATCTGTACTCTCACATTCATTAAAGCACTATTTAAATGGCCATTCATTTAATCAACCCAAGTGTACAACAAGGGATGAATGGATAAAGAAAATGTGGCACATATATACAATGGAATACTATGGAACCCTGAAAAAGAAAACAACACTGTCATTTGTGACAACATGGATGAACCTGGAGGGCACTAGGCTAAGTGAAATAAAACAGACACAAACTGGCAAATCCCTCTTGATCTCACTTACATGCAGAATCTAAAATAGTCAAACTCACAGAAGCAGAAAGCAAAATGGTTGATAGGATGGAGAGATGCTGGTCAAATTTCAGTTAGATGGGAAGAATAAGCTCAGGAGATCTATTATACAACTGGCAACTATGGTTAATGTATTTTATATACTTGCCGTGGTTTCAACATGGTTTGAGTGTGTCCCTGCGAAGTGTTCATGTGTTGAAATTTAATCCCCATTGTAAGGTATTAAGAAGATTGAAGCTGGACACAGTGGCACACGCCTGTAATCCCAGCACTTTGGGAGGCTGAGACAGGAGGATCGTGAGTTCAAAGCCAGCCTCAGCAATGGCAAGGCACTAAGCAACTCAGTGAGACCCTGTCTCTACATAAAATACAAAAAATAGGGCTGGGGATGTGGCTCAGTGGTCAAGTACCCCCGAGCTCAATCCTGGTGCCAAAAAAAAAGAAGAAGGTTAAAACAATCTGAGGAGGCTGAGAAGGGTGTTTAGAGGTGGGGTCTTTGGGAGGTGACTGGGATTAGATGAGGTCACAAGAGAAGAGCCTTCATGACTGGATTACTGGTGGCTTTAGAAGAGAAAGACCAGAAGATACACAGACTCACACATGTGTCCCTGCTTCTTGCCAGGTAGCAAGAAGGCCATTAGCACATGTGGCTCCTCACCCTTGGTCCAGACTGTGAACCAAAATAAACCTCTTCTCCTCATAACTTATCTGGTCTATGGTATTATGTTACAGGCAACAGAAAATGGGCTAATGCAGTACTTGGAAATTGCTGAGAATAGATTTTAAATGTTCTCACCCCTCAAAAATGATAAACTTGTAAGATAATGGATCTATGAGCTGGATTTGGCCACTGCACATATTTACATATATCAAAACCTCATATTGTGTACCATAAATAAGTACAGTGTGGTTATCTTACCAATGAAGAAAGAGAAAACAGATGTCAAGAGTAGGCAACTAGCTGTTAGGCCAGAGTGAACCCTGAACCTAATTCAGACGACATAATCCCTAATCAAAACCCACCAGCAGAGATAAAGGGAAAAAATCAAGCATTATTGTATCTGTCCTGAGTGAACTGCACTTCAGCTAAAAAGTTGATGAGGGAAGGTTTTGTAGTTGTTGTTATTGTTAGAAGAATTAATTGTTAGAGGAATTTAAACCTCAGTGATCTAAGTAATGGTCTTCATTGTATCATTATCAAAACAAAACATAACATACATTTTCCATCTCTTGATGTGATACAATAGAAAGTACCATATCTCCTATGAAAGATTCTTGCCAAAAAAAAAAAAAGAAACATGTATCTAATCCAGGCTCTATACCTAGTCATGAGTGTATAAGCATCAGGGGTCAAAAGGTCATTGTAAGCAATCCATTGAGGATCAACCAGCAGACCTCACCTGCATCCCAGTTTAAACAAACTAACTTAAAAAAATATGACTCAATTAGTGAAACCTAAATACTGACTGAATATTTGATGCTATTAAGGAACTACAATCATTTTTAGGTATGCTTACAGTATTGTGGTTAACTTTTTAAAAGGTCCTTATGATTTTGAGACAAATAATGAAGTATTTACACTTGAAATAATCTGATGTATGGATTCCAAACCCACTGAGAACAGGGCAGGGTGGACAAAGCCAGACTGATCGTGCACTGATAATGGGAAAGCTTGGGCAATGAGTTCACCATACTGTACTCTCAACTTTCACATACCAGTGAAAGCTTTCATAATAAAAATATTTTAAGTGCTTTATGGTGACTTCCTATTCCACTCTGAATGACTTCTAAGACTCTTCATGATCTCACCTTCTGCAAGTTCATCCTCTGCCTTTCCAGAGGCTGCCTCTGCTTCAGCCCTACTGGTCATCTCGCACCCCGCTGAGCCTGTGGCCAAGCCTCTTTACACAGGGCCTTTGGACTTGCTGTTCCCTCTCCTGAAGAGCCCCTCCCTCAGACGTTTGCATGGCTTAAGTTAGTTTCTGGCCCAGATGTTACCTCACAGAGAAGTCTTCCCTAAACCTCCTATTGAAGGGAAAGAGCTTCATTTATCATACTCTTCATTTTATCCAAGAGTATCATTTATCATGTCACTACCTGACATTTAATTATATATTTGTGAATTCACTGTGTAACACGAGCTCTATGAAGTCCAGAGTGCTGGATCCTAGCTCAAAGAATGTACACAGTGAGCCAAAGAACATTAGTCATTCGTAATATCTTCATCTGGGTACAAAACTATCAAGAGTTCTTCATAAAGAGAATTCCTAACATCCTCATGAGCCTGATAATCCAACTATATTTATCAAGTCCAGAAAGAAGTGACATGACTCATTGAAGACATGAAAGAAAATGGAAACATCCTTCTTAGAGAAGACTTCCTAGACATCTTCTCCTGTTACAATGAAAAGAAAGTGAACTTTGAAAACATTTAGGACACAAAAAGGTAGTCGAGTCCTTTCATATGCTTTTGCTTTTATCATCTGCAGGCCATCTTCCAACTTAAAGAAGCTTCATTATATTTTATTTGGAATAAATTTTACTTATCTCACTCAACAAATCTTTACTATGCACTGCCTATATACTGGGCACTGTGTAAGGCCCTAGGATTACAGGGGATCCAGACAGAACTGGGGAGGGCTCATTCCATGCAGGAAGAAAACAAAATCCCTACCACTCTTTTTGTCAACAAGAATTAATGATGGTGGAGAATTTTATAACAACCACACTTTGATTCAAAATGCTGGCAACATAGTTCATGATTATTATACACCTAGAACACATGAAATATGTTAACATTTTCTATTTTCCTTGGGACATGGTTTTTATATTTCATAGTAACAAAGCAGGAAAACCATTTGACAACAAATTAGACATTTTCTCAAAATATAACTGAATAGGAAAATCACATCACCGGATATTCTCTTCAGACACTGCTGTCATTTCCATGTGATAACACTTGTATAACAGATGCTTTTTTAAGTTTGAGGAAGTACTGTTTTGCTTTCTGACCAAAGCTTAATATTTTTCATACCCTTTTTAATACTGAAGATTCAAATTTAAGAAGTCAAGAAAAATGCCAGGCTCCAGAATTTTATAGTGTTATTTTATGATAACATTGACTATTATATTTTACCAGTACATGATATATATTCTAGGATTATGAGACTAATAACAAACCCAATGGTTTTTTAAATTCTGTGTGGGGAGAGATAAGGAAAGCCAAAGTGAATGGGCTGCACCTGTTATCTGGATTTTTGGCATTCTTAACAAGTTCCATCCCCAGGAAGTCAGATTAATAGATGACAGGGAAAAAATGTAAATTGCATTATCATCTTCAAGTGCTAATATACATGGGTACTGAAAATCCAATTGAAAGGGGACTGGCTTATTAACTGTGTGGCATGCTGCAATTTACATATCTCACACTCCAGATGTGAGGAGGGTAAATGAGAATAGAGAGGCCACAGATCAGCAGGGGATAAGGAGGAAAAATACATATGCACGTTGGCTATCAATGTGGCCAACTGAAGAAATAGTGACATTTAGTGAAATGATTGACTCTCTCCTAAAATAAATCTGGCTCTCGTTACTCTTCGGCTGAATTCTGGAACAGCCTAGAAGATAGCACCCCTCAACCTAGCTAGTTATTCATTCTATGCATGCCTGTCAGCTTTCCAGCTGCGAGGGTGGATCAGTCTGGGCTGATCCAGCAACAGGAGAAAAATGAGTTCTGTAAGCTATATCATTGCTTAGAGTCCAAGTCCAGCACAAAATCTCAAAGGATCCAAAAGTGGATAGTTAAATGTCTCACTATGTCTTCTCATACATGCACATATCCCTTGACAACTTTTAAATATTTAGAAGAAAAACTGCATAACAACATTCAACTTGTTAATTTTTTTAATTAGGGATTTCCAAATACATGTGCAATGCTGGATAAATTGAATGGTATAAGAGAATATGACAGCTAGGAGTAAGAAAAGTAGCCACCAAATACAGCCAGGTGTACTAGTCTCAATGAGAATGTTAGCATTTGATATGTATAAAGCACCAGTAAACCTAAAATATGTTCCAATTATTAGCTATGGTATAGATAAGCAGTATAAGCAGTAACAAAATCTCTTTTCTTTTGGTTTCTGAATATGAAAATTTTAAAACATACACAAAGAAAACAGGAGAGTGTAAGAAATCCCAATGTGCCCATCACTCAGATTCCATAGTTATGAACATTCTGTTACTCTGGTCTCACATATACTCCCATACACTCCCCTCTATTATTATAATAGAGCTTCTACGGTAAAATCCATAGATATATTTGAAAGTACAAATACTAAATATACAGATTTGACAAAGGAAATTCTTGTGAAATTCACATGCCCATCACAATATAGAACATTACACCTTCTCAGCAACCTGCAGGTGAAATACCATTTACCCAACAGAAGACATATTTTTTCCAACATGAAAACCATTAAGCAAAGTTTTGAATTTCAAGCCACACAAAGGCTTTTACAACCAGTTTCCTGCAGGAATCACCAGAGTGGGAAGCTGACACCTAAACTAAATCCAGGCTCTTCACAGATAGCATTCAGACAGAGAGCAAAAACAAACAATAGTAATATATAGCAAAAAGTCCTGCATCTGGAGTTATCTTTTCATTTATTTTAATAGCACCCCAAACAAAAATTATAGCTCCATAAACAAAACCCAAGAAATAAATAGTAGCACTGCAAAGTAGTAAAGTAGCAACAGCACAATTACCATAAGGGAATTTTGAACCACTCACTACAGCTAGCACACGCTTGGCAGACCACATGAAATTTTCTATCCCTGCTCTCCAGAAAAGTAGTGGTAATCATATTAGCAGCAGGAATACTGGTAATGACATTAGCAATTTACAATAAGTATGAGTGGTGGAAAAGCAGAGGCTCAGAACTAGCTCTGCCTGACTCTGCTGGGCTTCATTAATTCCAAACACAATGCCACCACACACATAAGCATGCCTACTGTTAACATCACATATAACCCGACGTTTTGTTATACCTGCTTAAGTCTTGTTTTCAGTCCTTGTTTCTTCAGTCATGCTGGCAAAACCCCTTTCCTTCTCCCCAAGAGTCTCTACTTAGACTCACAGGGAAGAAAACCTGGCCAAAAATTCTGTGCTGCTGGAGGAGGGCTGAGGAGGAGGCCAGTATCTCAGTCCTGCTTACCTGCTCCTTCCCTCCTAGGAGGAACTAGTATTTCTGTGACTGAGGAAAGGCTGACCCCAGAGGAGAGTCTGATAATGAACTGATTTTGCTGGCAGCTGGGGGTGGGGTCCTCCTCCTTTTGAATGCAGAGCCTTTCCAGCCTGCCTGTGGTGGGCCAACAGGGATAAGCAGACCAGCTTAGCTGTAGCTTGTCTGCTTGTGTTTCGGTGGGAACATAGGGTAGGCCATCCCTTTACTGAGGATCAGTTATCTACTAGTTATTGGGAAGCAGAAAATACCCTCTGGACCACATTCTTTGCCGGGTCGATACTGTGACATTTGGGTCTTGCGTCTCTGTCTCAAACAAGTTAGAATCTGGACAGAAAAGCTATTACCAACTAGGGTCACAAACTTCCAAGAAGCCATAATCTTTATCCTTTGTCTCTGCTCAGTACATCTGGTCTACATCTTTTTTCCTCTTTGGTGTCCTGTTACCTATATAGTCAAGTATAAATATGCTGGGTTAGGGATTGCGGGGGAGGTATGTCCAGCAGGATTAACCATCCTTATGCCCTACTTACAGCTCATACAAGCCCTCAGTACTGTTTGACAATTATTTTCTCATTCCCAGTGGTATTCTACCCCCTCTTCTCACCATCACCACCATCAACAACAGTTCCATCCACACCACCATTGCCAACTCCACTGCTATGGTTTGGATGTGGTTTGTCCCCTGAGTTCATGTTGCAGCATGGTCTTCAACACATTGGGAGGGTGTGGACCTTCAAGAGGTGGATCCTCCCTAAGCTCTGGCTTCCCATCTCACCACTCCATCTCTAACTTCCATATACACTCTCACCATAATGCTGTCCACCATGAAGTAACTCAGCTAAGTGGGCCCTTACCAGAGCTGAAGCTATGCTGTTTAGAATTCAGCCTCCAAAACTGTGAACTAAAGAAGCTTCCTTTCCTTATATGTACCCACCCTCAGGTATTTCATTATAGTAACAAAAAACAGACTAATACGACTACCATCAATGACACCAACACCCACCACCACCAAACACCAAGATTACTACCAATGCCCACCAGTACCAACACCAGTCCCACCAACTCCACCAATAACACAAGCATTCACCTCTATGAGTGTTTGAAATTGAATTGCAAACTTCTAGCAACAGGTATTCTATATTCTTACCAATATTGCTATTACCTTGTTTTCCTCTGGAGTGAAGAGGATTCGGAATATGGATGGCACTCCTGGAGCTACCTTGTGACTAATATCTTTGGGGCTGATTACTTTAAAGTAAGGTGAACTTTCCTCAACAATTTTCACCATCCTTGGAATCTGCAGGAAAAACACATGATGAAGGGCATTGTGCGTGTGAAAGACAAGAAGCAGCATAAAACCAGGAGTCCAGAAATTTCTATCCACTGCTTACAAGGCATGTGACCTAGGTCAGGTCTGAACTTCTATTTCCTCAACTGCAAAGAGATGACAGTACATACCTTATCCCAATACCTCACACAAAACAACCCTTGATATATTTTAACTTTAATTTTTATTAACATGAATGTTACTTGTTTTCATTATTATTAAAGTCTGTGTTCACTTTATTATTTAACTGCTGAATCAGCTGAGACCTCACCACACAGTAGAGGGAAGCTGGATCTCCCAGCACTGCACAATGACTCCGGGGGAAATCACATTTACTGGGTTCCTTTTGCGGACCATCCAAGGGACATGACTAGCTACTCCATCCTCACAATAGCTTCTGCACTTCATGGCTCATGGCTCCTGTTCTATAGATGAAGCTTCACCAAGCAGTGGTGCTGGGAGGCAAGTCCTCGCCTGACTCCCTGTGGGACTGTTCCAAGAAAAGCACTACTAGGAAGCAAGAGTGAAAAGCACAGCAGTGCCCCAGACCAGCCGCAGCAGCTCCAAACAGCTGGACTCTTCAGTCTTGCTCCTCCGCTTGGTCAGCCTGGCCCAGAGCTACATCTCTACCTCAGCCAGCCCTAGCAATAAAAGAAATGCAATAATAGGAGAATGGGGTGGTCAAGGGTGAGAACTCTGTACATATTAAAAAAGGAGGAGGAGTTGTTAAGAAGTGACTCAAAAGGGCAGAAGACAGTTAATGATAACTAAGTTAACTAGTTAAAGGATGACCTAATTCTCAAGTGAAAAACCTCCCAGAGCTATAATTCAGGCAGGCAAGACAAGAAGAAATGCAGGCAGAACTCGGATGTTAAGACCAGAGAGTGTGAAGACAAGGACAAGATATGCAGGCTTTTCTGGTCACAGACACGTACAGTCACCTGTGTTGTGCTGAATCGTACTGGGTAAGCTCTCTGAGAGTAGATTCAGTGAGAACATAATTGCCTGTTAAAAACCAGAAGGGCAATCAACAGCAGCACTGGCAATAATAATCACCATACTGGGTTAGTACTATGTGGCAACCACTTAGCAGAATGCATTCATTATCTCATTTAATATTCAAAGCACTCTACTGAAATGGGTACTGTTATTATCCCCATGGCCTGGAGAAGTGAGGTGATGTGCCCCAGGTCTCTATCTAGAGAAAGCACAGCTGGAATGTGAACTCAGATTAGTCAGACTCTGGAGTCTGGGTGCTTATACCTGTATTCCTAATAGAATCACGCTGTGGTTTATAGAGCATTCACACCTTACTCTTACCCAGGTGTGTAGGCAAGAAACAAAGAAATAATGTACAAACGGGTTCTGTTTTTTTGCACTCCCTGTGAATGAAAAAGCAAAGGGTAATTGGAGCACATCTCTCTGGGTCCTGAGCCTCTCCCAGTGGCTCCTTTTAAGACCATGAACTGGAGAAGCAGAGAAGCTGGCTAACATCTGACACTCTGTACAAAGGTTCTGATGTAGCTTGCCCATCCTGAAGAAGGCTGCTTGTTGGGAGCTGGACTTTCCCTGCATGGGGACCCTCTTTCCACGGTGCCTATATTGGCTGCAACTTACCAAGAGGTGCTGGGTTCTCCATGAGAATTGAGTGCTAACAAAACTTACACAGCCCCTTCCCCTTGACTTGCTTATATATACCCACTGATAATCATCATTTCTTGTTTAGGGCCTAGGAGGATTTCCCAAAGGACCTTTTGAGCTAGCTCCTCTCTGCCTTTAATAGCCTAAGAATAACTGAGAAAGAATTTAAAAAGTAATAAAGGAAAAACAGAAGTCAAAGTGAGACATTGAATTGGTTGGAAGCCCTACATGAAAAGAAAAGTCTCAATGTCTACGTAATGTGCCTCTCCTTGAGGTCTAGGAACACGACCCCAAGTACCTCGGATCCTTTTTCATCTCTTTGTCTACACTTTCAGTTTCTGCTCCATGAGCTTTTCTTGCTAACAATACCTGCAGCAAAGAACTAAATATACCATTTTCTTCCAAGTGTGACTTTGCTGTCGCTAAATCACCCTATTGATCTCTGGAAGGCATCACTGATTCCTTTAATGAGCTACTGTACCGAATATAACTTCAAGTCTTCCCACTTGATTTGGATTCCTACATACACTTATTTTCTCTTTTTTCATATTGTTCAAATGTTTTTCTCTCCACGTTCTTGGGCTCCTGTACATATTTCTACTTTGCACTTGAAGTTGACCGTCTCTCAGATGTCTTCCTCCCGCTCTGATCACTTTATACACTGCACTGTGCTTCATGCTGGACTTCCACACTATTCCTTCTTGCACTCTTGTCAGATGTCAAGGAAATCCTCATGCATCCCATACCTTTTCTTGAGATAAACCCTAATTTATCTCTGAAGGCAAAGACATAAGACTGGAGAAGAAATCTTCAGTCATAATCACACAGAGACAAGGCCTAGACAGCAAGAGAAGCTTTCTGAAAATATCTGTAGACAAAAAATTTGAAGGCTATTTGAAATAGAAGGGAGGATACAAGAAATTTTTTAGATGTTTAAATCAAAGAATAAAAATGCATTGCAGAATATAAATATAAATGCTCAATAACTGCAATCCATATGTGTCTATGCATAGAGTATATATCGAATGGAGAAAATGGTGCTTGTCATGCATAGAACATAAATATTTACAGTAACTGCTGTCTTAAAAAAAATTTTAGCCCAGCTGAGTTCTCAGATGTGAGAACTCCATGCCATTCCTCAAATAAATCCTTTTTTCAACAAGTTAGTTCACTCATTGGGAGTTCACTTTTTTTTTTGGGGGGGGGTGTCATTGCACTGAGACTGAAAGTACAGCAACACTTGAACCGACCTAACCTTGTCTTCATTAAACCTAAAGCCAAAGGACACATTTTCCTAAGTCTATCCAGTTAAAGAACTTATCTAAGATCCTACAGGATCCAAGTTTACTTAACCACTATTCACATGTCCTAGAGAAGTACATGTACCCCAGCAAACATACTCACTTTGTCATTGTTCCTTAGTACCAGTGGAACCTCATAGACTTCACAGGGAGTATAGTTCTGGAATACAATCTCTGATGGAAAGGGCTGGAATAATGTCTGATCCAAATCAATTCCTGAAAACTGCAGTTGAAACAACACATTATTCATATAGTCACATAGTGGCAAAAATTACTGGGAAAGATAAGAAAATACCAAATAGACACTAAAACTAATAACATGGTAAACACTAAAAAAGAGATAACCACTATAACCATTCACAGTTATAATTTGTAAGGTTATTATCAATTTCTGTAATACAAAAGAAAGTAAAAATTTTGGTTCTCAAAGGTTAAAACAGGCTAATAATTAGATTTCCATGTCTAGTAATGGAAAATGAGGATATTTGAACCAACTGCCCCATGAGAATAATCCAAAAAGTTATATCAACAAATACCTGTTTGGAGGCACAGGAGAGCTAACACCATAGTAAAAAAGTATCGGTCATATTCAAGGAGAAAAAAGATAAATAATGATTGGAGTAAATAGAGAACATCTGGCTATGTTCTTCCTCCTGCATTAGAATGGGCAGCTGATATATGCACAGCACTTCAGAACATGTAGCAGGGCTAGAGAGACAGAGACAGGAATTCTAAGGCTTGTCAAAGTAAAGACCCTAATAGTCTTTCCCCTCACTGAGACATAAAATGAGAAACCATGGTCTTTCAGTCCTTGAACATGGATGAAGGAAGTGATTCTGGATTGCTGATGATTGTATATGTCTGGAAGAAGCAAACATGTCCTCTCTGGAAGAGGAGAACATTATCACAGGAAGTAAATCATTCCTGTAATTTTCAATTATGAAAGCTTCCATTTTTCAAAAAAAAAAATGTTTTACAGCTTCAAAAAAACGCAACTTATAAAATCACCAAAAATATGAGAAAGTAAGATGTCATTAATGAAAACCAGCAGAAATAAGAGACAATAGGAACAGGGTATATGATTCATGATTATTCACTACAAGAAAAAAAATTTTAAATGGCAGAGAGTTGGATATGATAAAAAAGAATCAAATGTAAATTATACATCTTAAAGTTATAACAACTGAAATTGACTTCAATGTAAATGTTTAATGCAGATCACTGACAATGACGCAAGAATGACTGAATGGGAGATGGGTTAGAAGAATGTTCAGAACCAAGAAGACTGGTTTAAATGATAGAAAATTCAGAAGATAAAGTAAACTATAAGTTAATACAGCAAAAAAGCATGAAAGAGGTGTGACTAGAGTTCCAAAAGGAGAGAATATGGCAAAAGCAATATTGATAAAATAATGATAGAGAATTCTCTATGATTGAGAAAAAGAATCAGGAGCCTTCTAAACTCAAGCAGCATTAAAAAAAAAAAGACCCATACCCAAGTACATATTTTTTAAACCACTGAAAACAAAAGCCAAAAATGTGCAAAAGAAGCTGAAGAAAAAAAAGAAAATTTAACTTTCAAGGACAAAAATAACCTGTTGACTTTTAAACTTAATTAACACAAATCAAAAGACAGAATATCTTTTAAATTCGAGGGGGTTAGGGGTGGAGCTCAGTGGTAGAGTGCTTCTTAGCACACATGAGGTCCTGTATTTGATTTCTAGAACCATACAGCAAGCAAGCAAACAAACAAATAAATAAATCCTGAAATAAACCCCACTATAGTCATATTATTATCTACCTTGGAAAATTCCCTTCAAGAATGAAGTTCAAACAGGGACATTTTCACAGACATAAAAATTGTAAACTATTTTCAAAAACTTCTAAAGGAAATACCAAAATATATTCTTTATGGAGAAGAAAATTTATCTTGGAACTTCAGAAAGAGAGGAAGGAAAGAAAAGCAATAAAAGGGTAAATATGTGGTTAGTCTAAATGAATTATGGTCATAAAAGACAATAATAATAACTTGCTTACTAATGAGATATATGCACCAGCTGGGCACTACACAACAGAACCAAACTGGACATACCCCTATCTTTTCTGTTCTATCTTGATTTTCATGTTACTTACTTTTTACTAGAACAACCACTGAGAAGCCAAATTTGTGAAGTATTACATTGTCAAAGGGAATACAGCATGATCTAATATTGACACTATGAATTACCACAAGCTAGGAGTTTGTGTAGTGTCCAAAGGTTTGGGGTATTGCTGTGTTTCCCTTGAAAATTTAAAATATCCCATGATTACACTTTGGCATACTTTTGCACACAGTTTGAAAACTGTTATTATATCCATTCATCTTGATAATTTAGAAGAATAACAAAATTGACCAATCGAAAGAAAAAAACTGACATAACAAAAATAACAGTGGAAATTAATGAAATAAAAGTAACATCTTATGGAATCAACAAAACAAAAAATTGGTCTTTAAAAAGGCTAATAAAGTTGACAAAATAACTGGTGAATCTGATCAATAAAACAAAACAAAAGGCAAAAGAGAAAATATAAAGAATGAAAATGGGAACATTATTACAGCTGATCTCAGTAAACAGATTACAAGTGAATATTCTGTCAATAAATGTGAAAAGTACAAATTCCTGGAAAGATATGATCAAAATTTATTGAAACTGACACAAGAAGTAGAATATCTGCATAGTTCTCTAACTCTTAGAGAAATTCAAACTATAAATAAAAACCATTTATAGAGAAAATTCCAATCCTAGATAGCTCTATAAGTAAATGTTATCAAACATTAACGAAGAAACAACTCAAGTATTATAGAAATTCTCCCAAAGATAAGAAAAGAAAATGTCTCCCAACTCAACTTTTAATGTTAGTAACACCCTTAATATGCCCAAGATGGACAGAAAGGTCAGTCTCACTTATGATTCACAGATACAAATAAATAAAAAGGAAGAAAACATTAGCGAACTGAGACCATCAATACATACAAAGTTAACATATCATGACCAAGTTGGGGTTAATTCCAGGAATTTAAAGCTTTTTTTCAGTGTTAGAAATCAGTCAAGAAGAAACAAAGCTGTGATTTTCTCTAAAATAAATTTATTTAGAAAATGCAAAATTACCTACAAATATACTATTAGAGTTAATAAATGATTTATTAAGGTCATTGAGTCTAAGGTTCAACATACAAAACTCAATTATATTTCTATGTACCAGCAATGAACATTTAGGAAATGAAATTTATAAACAGTACCATTTAAAATAGCATCCCAAGCTGGGCGTGGTGGCACAAGCCTGTAATCCCAGCATTTAGGGAGGCTGAGAATCGCGTGTTCAAAGCCAGCCTCAGCAACAGCAAGGCACTCAGTGAGACCCTGTCTCTACATAAAACACAAAATAGGACTTGGGATGTGGCTCATTGGTCAAGTGCCCCTGAGTTCAATCTCTAGTACCAAAAAAATAAAAAATTAAAATTAAAAATTAAAATAAAATAGTATCCCCAAAACACATAGGAATAAATCCAATGACAGACATGCAAGAAATGACAAAATATTACTGAAATTACAAAACACCTACAGAAATACAAGAAGATAGTATGCTTATGAATTCAAAGAGACTCAATTTATTCAGGATGCCAAATACTCCCCAAAGTAATTTAAAAATTCAATGCTACTCAATAAAGAAAGCCCCAGAAGAATTGGAGGGGGGGCTTTTGAAAAGGTGACTACAAAATTTATGTAGAAATGAAAAGGAGCAAGAATAAACAAGATACATTTAAAGAACAACAGAGGAGGACTTGATACCTCAGGTAGAAGGACATTATAATTATCACAGTAATTAAGATAGTAAGATATTAGGACCAGATTAACTATACAAGCAAATGTAATAGATTTAAAAGCTCATAAGTCAATTGTTAAATGTATGTTCACTTGATTAATGACAAAAGCAATACTAAAAATCATCAGGAAAGGGTATGTTCTCTTCAATAAGTGGTATTAACTAGACAATCCCTATGAAAAAATTAACTCCTATTTCACACCATTCCAGGACACCAAAGCACTGGGTTTACTAAAGCACCCAAAGATAAAAAAAATTGTTAAAGAACATCTAGAAGAATACCTTCATGATCTTGGAAAATACAAAGTTTCTTCTAATGAGACACAAAAAATAAAAAACACAAACTAAAATACTGTTAAATTACGTGATATTTAAATATAAAACTTATGTTGATCGAAAGTTACCTTCTGGGAAATAAAAGAAAGTCAAAAAGTGAGAGATAATTTGTAATACATATAACTGATAAAAGATTAGTCTCTAGAACATATAAAGAACTTCCATGAAGCTGAGCGTGGTGGCGCAAGCCTGTAATCCCAGCACTTTGGGAGGCTGAGACAGAAGAATCATGAGTTCAAAGCCAGTCTCAGCAATGGCGAGGCACTAAGTAACTCAGTGAGACCCTGTCTCTACATAAAACACAAAATAGGTCTGGAGATGTGGCTCAGTGGTCGAGTACCCCTGAGTTCAATCCCTGGTACCAAAAAAAAAAAAAAAAAAAGAACTTCCATGAATCATTGTACATTGTAATAAATGTACAAAAAACATAATAAAGAAATTTATAAAAGATGATATCTAAATGGCTAAATACATATGAAAAGATGCTAAAATTCATTATAAAGAAATTACAAATTAAACCACAGTGTAACAGCACCACAGAACCAATAAAATGATTCCAATTAAAGAGACTGACAATACTAAGTTTTATCAAGGAATTAATGAAACCGGAATTATCAAACACAGCTAGTGAGAGTGTAAATTGGTAGACTTTGGAAAACTGGCAATTGCCTACAAAAACCAAAATATATGCTTTATCTGAGGCCTAGAAATTCCACTTCTACATATACGTGCAACGGAAATAGGTACATGTGAATTAAAATGTATGTACAAGGGTGCTCATAACACCATTGTTTATAATACTCAAAAGGTGGAAACAACCAAATGCTTACCAGTAGTAAAATGTGTAAACAAATTGTGTTATTGTCATACATGGAATCTTTTATAGCAAAAAATGAACAAATCACTGCTAAACACAGTAAATAAATCTCAGAACCATAATATTGGGTGAAGTGAACCAGAAATTAAAGAGAATATACAGCATTATTTTCCTTATATAAAGGAAAAACTAATTCATGAAATAAGTAAATCAGAATTCCTTTTGGAAAATAGGGAGAGATATACATGAGGAGGCCAGTAATGTTATGTTACTTTTCTTAATCTGGCAAGTAGATATATGATCACATTTATTTTGTTAAATTCATCAAACTATATGCTCATATTAAACACAAAAGTAATAATTTTTTAAAAATAAAATCCTCACAAATAAATACATACACACTCAGTCCTCTTTCATAAAGAGTTACACTGAGAATCATGGAGAATCCCTGCTGGTCTGGGACAGTACTGAACATTAAGTGCCTTCAAACAGCAAGTCCAGGAAGAATTCCCTTCTTTCAAAAAATAGTAGTAATAATAACAACAACAACAATAAAAATAGTAACAATAATAATTATGCTTTATTTGTCAAATAAAGCCAAGATATATTAAAATACTTAAGAAAAATAAGAAGAAAAGAATACTGTCAGATAAACCAATAAGGCTCATTTCTGACTTCTCAACTCAGATCCTAAAATCAAAGAGACTCTGGAATGAGACATCCCATGTTCTAAAAAAAAACAATTGCAAGCCAAGATTGCTATATCCATCAAAGCTATCTTGCAAAATTGAAGAAACAAAAACTTTCCATGACAATAATAAACTGAAAGAATTCATGACCACTAAGTCAGCACTACAGAGTATACTCAAAGATACACTGCACATAGAGGAACCTAAAAACAAATCCCCAAGTTCCCAAATAGAAGATCAGTAGAAGAGCAATAAATGAAGACAGAATTAAGCATAGCAAACAAGCCAAAATGTTAGAAAACAACAAAGTATCTATCCATGATAACACTGAATGTAAATGGTATCAACTCTCCAACTAAAAGATATAGATTGGCAGAATGGATTAAAAAAACTAATATCCAACTATATGCTGTTTGAAAAAGACTCATCTAATAGGCAAAAACACTCATAGGCTAAGAGTAAAAGGATAGAAAAATATTCCACATAAAAGGAGTCTGAAAATAAGCAGGAGTAGCTATTCTCATATCCAACAAAGCAATTTCAAGCAGAAATTAATCAGAAGAGACAAAGAAGGTTACTACATAGTAGTAACAGGAACAATTCAACAAGAAAATATAACAATAGTAAATACATATGCCCCAAATGTCAGTGCATGTAATTACATTACAAAAATACTTCTTGATATTGAATTCCAGACAGACTCCAGTACAATAATACTGGGTAATTTCAACACACTCCTATCACCAACAAATAGGTCATTCAAATATAAAATCAGTAAAGATATTTCTGATTTATGCTATAAATCTAAAGGATCTAATAGATGTCTACATAATATTTCATCCCAAAGCAGCTGAATTTACTTTCTTTTCAGCAGCTCATAGAGTCTTTTCCAAAATAGACCATATTCTAGGTCACAATGCAAGCAAGTCTTATCAAATACCAAAAACCTGATATAATCTCATGCATTCTATCAGATCATAATGGAATGAAACTAGAAATCAACAGGAAGAAAAATAATAGAAACCACCTAAAAACATGGAAAGTGAACAATACTATTTGAAATGAAAAATGGATCTTAGAAGAAATGAGAAAAGGAATCAAGAAATTATTGATAACAAATAAGCACATTGATACAATATACCAAAATATCCACAGCAGTTCTAAGAGGAAAATTTATAGTACTGAGTGCCTCCATTAAAGAAACAGATTCTAAATAAATAATCTAATGATCCACCTCAAGGTCTTAGCAAAGAACAAATGAATTCTAAAATCAGTAGAAGACAGGAAATAACAGAGCTGAACAGAGCCAAAATTAATGAAAATGAGAATAAAAAAATACACAGGATCAATGAAACAAAGAGTTGTTTCTTTTAAAAGATAAATAAGTTTGATAAATCTGTAACTAAATTAACCAAAGTAAACACAGAGAGGATCCAGATAAATAAAATAGGAGATGAAAAAGCAAATACTGCCACAGACACTTTTGAGGTCCAAAGTATCACTAGAAACTATTTTGAAAATTTATACTCCAAAAACCTAGAAAATCTAGAAGATATTGACAAATTCCTAGACATATAACCTGCCCAAATGGATCCAGAAAGATATAGAAAACCTAAATAAATAATTATAAAGTAATGAAATTGAAAGAGCAATTTAAATGCTTCGAACAAAGAAAGGTCGAGAACCAGATGAATTCTCAGCTGAGTTTTACCAGGCTTGAAACAAGAACCAACACTAGCTTTTCTCAAATTATTCCATGAAATTGAAAGACAGGGCCATCCAAATACATTATATGAAGCCAGTATAACCCAGATGCTAAAATCAGACATGAATCATTGAAGAACAAAAACTACAGGCCAATATGCCTGATGAACATAGATGCAAAAATACCTAATAAAATACTAGCAAACTGCCTCCAACAATACATCAAGTAGAGAGCATATGCCATGATCAAGTGGGCTTCATCCCAGGGGTGCCAGGCTGGTTAAACATATGCAAATCAAATGTAATTTATCACTTAAATAGAATTAAGAACAAGAATCAAAATGAAACTAAAACCCCTTTCTCTCACCATGCACAAAACTCAACTCAAAGTAGATGAAGGACCTAGGAATTATACCAGAGACCCTGAACCTAATAGAGGAAAAAGTAGGCCCAAACCTTCATCATGTCAGATTAGGCCCTGACTTCCTTAACAAGACTCCTAAAGGGCAAGAAATAAAAATCAAGAATCAATAAATGGGATGGACTCAAACTAAAAATCTTCTCAGCAAAAGAAACAATCAATGAGGTGAACAAGAGCCTACATTTTGGGAGCAAATTTTTGCCACATCCACATCAGATAGGGCGCTGATCTCCAGGATATGTAAAGAACTCAGAAAACGTAACATCAAAAAAACAACCTAGTCAATAAATGGGCTAAGGAGCTGAACAGACACTTCTCAGAAGAAGACATACAATTGATCAACAAATAAATGAAAAAATGTTCAACATCTCTAGTAATTAGAGAAATGCAAATCAAAACTACTCTAAGATTTATCTCACACCAGTCAGAATGGCAATTATCAAAAATACAAACTACAATAGATGTTGGCGAGAATGCAGGGGAAAAGGCACACTCATACATTGCTGGTGGGACTGCAAATTGGTATAACCAATCTGGAAAGCAGTATGGAGATTCCTTAGAAAACTTGGAATGGAACCACCATTTGACCCAGCTATCCTACTCCTTGGTCTATACACAAAGGACTTAAAAACAACATACTACAGTGATGCAGCCACTTCAATGTTTATAGCAGCTCAGTTCACAATAAACTGTGGAACCAACCTAGATGCCCTTTTATAGATGAATGGATAAAGCAACTGTGGTATATATACACAATGGAATATTACTCAGTATTAAAAGAGAATAAAGTTATGGCATTTGCAGGTCAATGGATGGAGTTGGAGAACATCTTGCTAAGTGAAATAAGCCAATCTCCAAAAACTAAAGGCTGAATGTTCTCTTTGATGAGTAGATACTGATCCATAATAGGGGAGGGAGCACAGGAAAATGGAGAAACTTTGGTCAAAGGGCAGGGGAACATGGGGGCAGTAAAGATGATAGAATGAGATGGACATTAATGCCCTAGGTACATGTATGACTGCACATATGGTATGACTGTGTATATTGTGTACAACCAGAGAAATGAAAAGTTGTGCTCCATTTGTGTACAATGAATCAAAAAGCAGCCTGCTATCATGTACACCTAATTAGAATAAATAAATAAATAAATAAATAAATAAATAAATAAAAGAACAAGAATCAAATGAACATCTCAATAGATGCAGAAAAAGCCTTTAATAAAATCCAACACTCATTCATGTTAAAATACAGGAGAAACTAGGGATGGAAGGAACTTACCTCAACATTATAAAGGCTATTATAAAACTATATACAACAAACCCAAAGGCAACATCATACAAAATAGAGAAAAACTGAAAGCATGTCCTCTAAAATCAGGAACAAGTCAAGGATGTCCACTCTCACCACTCCCATTCAATACAGTTCTTGGGAAATCAAACAAGAGAAGGAAATAAAAAAGGTACAAATAGGAAAAGAAAAATCAAATTATCTCTATTTGCTGATGACATGATCCTATATCTAGAAGACTCCCCGCCCCCCCCCCAAAAGTACTTTACCAGAATACTTCTAGAGTTAATTAGAGTTGATAAATGAATTCATAAAAGTAGCAGGATACAAGATTAACATTCATAAATCAATAGCTTTCCTATACTCCAATACTGATTATGCTGAGAAAGAAATCAGGGAAACTATCCCATTCACAATAAACACATGCACACGCACACACACACACACACACACAACTTAGAAATTCATCCAACCAAGGAGATGAAATATCATTACAATGAAAATTATAGAACACTGAAGAAATAAATTGAAGAAAACCTTTAAAAATGGAATGATCTTCCATGTTCTTGGATAGGTATAATTAATATTGTCCAAATGGCCATATTACTAAAAGTGTTATAGATTCAATATAATCCCCATCCAAATAACAATGATATTTTTCACAGAACTAGAAAATACAGTCTTGAAATTCATTTGGAAGAATAAGAAAACCTGAAGAGGCAAAGCAACCCTGAGCAAGAAGAATAATGCAGGAGGCATCACAATACCTGATCCCAAATTATACTACAGAGTGACAGTAGCAAAAACAGCATGGTATTGGCATCAAAATAAACATGAAAACCAATGGAATAGAAGACACAGAGACAAACCCACATGCTTATAGTCATCTGATACTTGATAAAGGTGCCAAAAATATATGTTAGAGAAAATATAGCCTTTTTAACAAATGGTGCTGGGAAAATTGTATATCCATATGTAGAAGAATGAAACTAGATCCCTGTCTCTTGCCCTACACAAAAGTCAAATCAAAGTGGATCAGACATGGGAATTACACCAGAAACTTTGCAGTTGCTAGAAGAAAACATAGGGTCAACCCTCCATCATGTTGGTTCAGGCACCAACTTCCTTCACAAGACCTCTTAAGCTCAAGAAATAAAACGAAGAATCAATAAGTGGGATGCAATAAAATTTAAAAAGCTTCTATATAGGTAAGAAAATGATAAAAGTATGAAGAAAGAGCCTGCAGAAAGGGAGAAAATCTTTGCCAGCCAGTCCTCTGATAGGGAATTAATACCCAGAATATATAAAGAACTCAAAAAACTTAACACCAAAAAACAACCCAATCAATAAAGAGGCAAGGGAATTAAACAGAAATTTCTAAAGAGGAAGAGGAGGAGGAGGAGGAGGAGGAAGAAGAATAAGAGGAGGAGGAGGAGGAGGAGCAGGAGGAAGAGGAAGAGGAGGGGGAGGAGGAGGAAGAGGAGGGGGAGGAGGAGGAGGAAGAA
>PVHX01006313.1:0-79657 GCA_004024805.1 Geosciurus inauris | reverse complement strand
GAGGGAAAAG
Source organism: Geosciurus inauris (assembly GCA_004024805.1). Taxonomy (NCBI): domain Eukaryota; kingdom Metazoa; phylum Chordata; class Mammalia; order Rodentia; family Sciuridae; genus Geosciurus; species Geosciurus inauris. The sequence goes on along the minus strand of PVHX01006313.1, from coordinate 79,647 downwards.
GGACACTCATACATTATTGGTGGGATTGCAAATTAGTATAAACACTTTGGAAAGCAGTGCTGAGATTCCTCAAAAGAATAAGAATAGATTCACCATATGACCCAGCTATTCCACCCCTCAGTATTTATCCAAAAGAACTAAAATCAGCATACTATAGTGATACAGCCACATAATGTTTATGGTAACACAACTCATGATAGACAAACTATGGAACCAGTCCTTGGTGCCCTTCAACAGACAAATGGATAAAAAAAAAGTTTTATATATATGTGTGTATATATATATATATATACACACATATATATAAAACTTTTTATATATATATATATATATATACACACACACACACACACACACACACACACACAATGGAGTTTTACTCAGCAATAAATAAGAATGAAATTATGGCATTTACTGGAAAATGGATGGAACTGGAGAACATCATACTAAATGCAATAAGCCAGACCTAGAAAATAAAGGGATGAAGGGAGGATTGAATATCATAAATATATAGGAAAGATCAGTGGGGTAGGAGATGGAGGGGGAGGGAGGAGGGACAGGAACGGAGAGGAAATGTGTAATGAATTTATCAAAATCACACTATGTGCATGTATAAATGTACCAAAGTGAATTCCACTTTTATATATATGTAAACCAACTGAAAATAAATAAATGAACAAGTGAACCGAAGAGCAGTCGAGTAGTGGAAGAATAGTGAGGGTGGGAGGATGTGGAGTGGGGCAGCGGTGGCACCAGCGACAGAAATGGAGTAAAACAAATTCCATGCACATAAGACTTTGTCACAATGAACCCAAATATTATGCACTAGTAAAAGAAAAAAAAAAACATTTGCCAGAAAATTGTTGCAACAAAGCAATGAAAATCCTAACTGTTCACCATCAGTTCAAAGAACATAATGGGGAAAAAAAAATCAAAGAACACAAAGAAAATATTCAAGAATGTAGAAAGGATATAAGTAGTTAGAAGAGAAAGTTAGTGTTTTCACTAAATAAATACTGAATTTCCAGTGTGTGTCAGGTTCCTTTCTAGATGCTGAACATAAGTCAGGAACGACACCAACAAAGCTCCCACCCTCGTGGAGCTGATGTCCTTGTTGGGCTGACTTTGCACTTGCTCTTCCTTCTGACTGGAACGCTCTTCCCTCAGATCTCTGCCAGGCAGGTCTTCCCCTGGCTACCTGTCTAAAAGAGCAACCATCCCTCCTTCACTCAGGGGAATTATTTTCACATGTGTAGAGTAGCAAGCGGCAAATGCAGTTAGTAGAGAAGGCGCCCGGACACAACAGTGGAAGAAAAGAGCCACGAAGGAGGCAGGGCCACGTGACACAGCACCTGACAGTCCAGGGCACTGAGTCCAGATATTTTTTTATGACAGTGATGGGAAGATACTGGGTGGTTTTAGACGTGTTCTGATTTAATGTTTCAAAATCACTCTGACTGTTTTGTGGAGAACTGATAAAGGAGTGTTGGAGAGTAGCAGGGTGGGGTGTTGCTGTGATCTGGATGATGGTGGCTTTGAACTGGAATGGTGTGGAGGAGTGGGGGAGAAGAGGTTTGATCAAAGATATATTTGCAAAGGCAGAATGTACAGCACTTGCTACTAAACTAAAAGATGGGCAAACCATGTTCCCTCTCCTCAGATGTGGAGGACGTTTGTAGGGAAGAGGAGATGCAATTAATAATTAAAGCTAGTGATGCTCAGAACAGCAAATTGTATGTGAACCCTAGACAGGGAGCCAATGATGTGCAAAGTCCTTGGGGCGGCTAGAGCAAAGGAACTTCAGGGACTCCTTCCCAGGTGGGATGCAGCTCAAAACTCTCAGGAAGAGCTAGGTAGTCCTTCAAAAAGAAGCTGATCTCCAGCACTCCACTTGATAGAATTCAACCATAATTTGTGCATAAATTATGCTTAAAAGGAAGCATTTAACTTAAGAAATTAATTAGAAAGTGGGAAATGAGACCTTCTTTTATAATCTTGAACTCCTAAAACCTAGGGTATATGGTTTGTATTAGAATATACAAACAAGTTAAATAGCTCTTTTTAGACCAAAATGATATAATTGTTATTGGAAATAAGCCAAAATACACAATGAATGCCTACTTCAACAAACAAGGCCAACTTCTTTCCTACGAGACAGCTCATTAAGAAGGGATTGTTTGTTAGCCTAAAAGGATAACTTAATTGGGCTTGGCTAATATAGTTCTTGGAATAACTCCTAATCTGTAAGCAATAGTTTCAAACAGTGTCCAGAAGTAGCTGAAGAAGGACTAGTCAAAAAGTTTCATATATTTATTATTACACTTATTAATTGTTGCTCTTCCCACACCAAATCACAGAAATTAGTATAACGGAAGTAGAAAAGGAGCTCATAAAGCAAACCCTGTGAAGGACTGGGTAACCAGAGATGGCCATTTTCATTTAGTAACTGTTCTGGAAAGTTCACATGATCTAGGTGCAGGCTCGTCTACCTTTTGATGCGTGGTCTCCTCCATATCTAAGAGTTCCACGATCTGTGGCCGGTATATCACACGTGTATTTGCCAGTCTCTGCTCTGTGGTGAGGGACATTTCCTTCAGGAACTCTGAGGGAGTCAGCTAGGATTCAAAACAACAAGCGCCAAAGTGGTTACAGTGGAGAAGTGTTTCCGTAAGTGCCAGCAATGAATAATTTGTATTTGCAGCTCTCAGGATAATTCTGGAATGCCACTAAGTTCCCTTATAAAATATTTAAAATAACTAAATTATACAAGAGAGTGCCCTGTGCACTTTTGAGGTCTTTGCACAATAATTTAAAGTGACATGTGGTTGCCCTTCCCTTATAATTTTGAAGGAATCGCATAAAGGAACCCTCGAGAAAAAAGTCAAGAAATTGTACAGGAACCTGTCCAAAGAGCTTAACATTTTATGCTCAGAAAAAGCATCTGAGCATAAAACTCTAAGTTTGTAAAATCACTCACAGACTTCAGAGCTAAGGAGTTTGAAATACTTCTATTTCTCAGCTGAAGATACATGTAAGCAAAGTTTATTGGGGTGTTTAACTATCACATTATATCATATTAGAGGGAAATCTTATAAAATGTAAAGAATTTTGAAGTGTGGGTCTACTACTTAGAAACAAGTTTGAACATTTTAGAAATCACAAGAGCACATTTAGACTGATTAGAAAGAGCTCTTGAGTACATCCAATTCAACACATCATCAGATCCAATTCAACACATTCACACGCCCAAAAAAACACTAATATTGTGAGAAATGTAACCTGTCGTTTAATAAAACTAACTTATCGAGGGATTGGTTAGTCAGAACCAACTAATACTACTCAGTTGTTTTTGTTCTAGAATGTTCACATGGTTCCAGGGCCTACTTGATATGCAAGGAGATTTACAATCCCTTGCAGCAACATATGCCAAGGCTTTTGAAAATATTCAGGACAATATAATTTAGCTGATTAATTTTGCCCTTGGTTAAAGTCAGTGCTCTTCAAGAGTGCTTGTTTTCCTACAAATTTGATTTCTGTGATTGAGTTCATTTAAATGAAGGCATATTTCTAACATAGTTTTGACTTGGTTTTTAAGTTCTTTTTGATTGAAACACAGATCAGAGTAATAGAGTGTTGAGGTATCAACTACGTTGTGATTCAGATTAAAATAAAGAAGTCTTAAAAGCAAATAAATATGCACCAACAGCCACTACAAAAGAGAATGGTTAATTTTGCATTTCTAATTGGAATACAACTTGAGATTAATTTTAAAATACATTGAATACTATTCCCAGCACCTTTTATTAATATTTTCTATATCATGCAGTTTATAATTCAGTTCTCAACAAATCATTATAGATAATTAAAGCTATAATTATTTTTTATTTTAAAAGACAGAAAAATTATTCATTTGTCCTAGATACCATCTAGTCATTATTATCATGTGCAATGTTCTACAGATATATAAACAAAAATAACTCTTGCCAATGTAGAAATAATAAATTATTAGCTTGAATCCTGTGAAATTCTGATGTTTGGCTGTTTCTGAACTAAACAAAAGACAATTTTAACTAGTTATACCTGACATTAAGAAAATCTTAAGGGGTTGGGGATATAGCTCAGTTGGTAGAGTGCCTGCCTTGCATACACAAGGCCCTGGGTTCAATCCCCAGCACTGAAAAAAGAAAAGAAAATATTAAGTTTGTGTATACAGAGCTATGGTTTGAGTGTGTCCCCCAAATTCATGTGTTGGAACCTTAATTCATTGTTGTGTTAGAGCCCTCGTGAATAAAATAACACTTTGCTCAGAGTCCAGCCCCCTTTTCTCGCTTCTGCACATGCCTGCTTGTTTTTCCGATTTCTTGCCATGCTAGGATGTAGCACAAGACCCTTATCAGATACAGCCACCCAATCTTGAACTGTGAGCTGAAATAAACCTCTTTTCCAATTTTCCAATTTTGAGTATTCTGTTAGAACAACAGAAAATGAACTCAGACATACAGTCTTAACACCAACTGACTAATTTAAGCAATTCAAGCCTGTACTTTGAAGTTTGTATGCAATTTCAAAACTTCACAAGTTTTAAAAGGTAATTAGGCTCTGCAACAAGCTACTATTCTAACTAAATTAGTACTAATCAGTCGGTAACTATGTTTGATATTCTGGGAATGTCATGACCTGAACGAAGAGGCTGCATTAAGTATTTTATATACAATTTCTCTGATACATTACCATTCGGTTTACTTCCTCTTCTGTGACCACCCTGGGACTCAGGGGTGGCAAAACCTTGCTTTGGAACCCTTTGAATGTTTTGGCTAAGCCCATCTGAACAGCCCCCATGGACTGCTCAAGTCTTCTACTTGTCATTTTTAGATCTTTTCTTTGATCACCTAAGAGTGAAAAACAGAAATTTTATTAAAAATACAGTTAATTCCTGAATATAGGTCATAATTTTTTAAGCATTTTCAAATACAGGAAGGTTTAGAAAATACTGATCTTCAAAAAATACATGCAATGCTTGAACTAAATATTTTAACTAAAGTTTTTTACTCCATGTGACTAGTCTAGATTTATTCTTATCCCAAAGTCTAGGATCCATTTTAGGCTGACTAAGGGATTCTAAACTAAGCTCAGGAAGACATGGAAACACAAGCTACTCCTATATGTTGTCACTTTTATATTCCCAATGAGATAAACAAATACTGCCCAATAAATATACTAAATCATTTGTTATTTATCTGCTTATTTTAAAGTTCTTTTTCATGACAATAAACCCTTCAAACAGACAAACCCAAGTCTACAGGCCTTGGTAGCTTTGCAGAGATTCAAAAACATCAGCATGAGATAGATAGAAAAGAGGAGATTTCAAAGTTAAAGTTTATAGTCATAAATAAGGTATTAATCAGTCACTCAGTCTCTCCAAATCAAAGAGATATGACATCCATTTTTTGTATGTCCTTCCTCAGACTTTTGGCAAGACATTTGCAACTTTAGGAATACATCTCTGATTGGGTAAGTTTCTGTTTTTATTAACAGCCATCTAGTTTATTCAACCCTGTGCCAAACAAACAAATGAAAACCCCTAAAAATTCTTAGCAAAATGTCATATTTAAAAGAAAAACCCTAAAACCATTAAAAGCTCATAAGACAGTAAGGCATTTCCCGGGACAAAAATACCGGGGAAAGAGATAAAGGAAAATATATATAAATGAAAATGTAATAAGTTACAATGAAATAAAGGAGTAAAACTCCCAAGAAAATGAATATAAAACTTTCAAAAGGGGAAATGGTTAATTTTGGTAGGAAGCCTCTAAAGTGTCAGCCAATGCCATCACAGATATCCATCATGTAATATTTTGGTCAATGACGCACCACATTTACAAAGGTGGTCTTATAAGAATCTAAAGCCTAGTGATAAGGCAGCATTTTAATTTGTGTAATGATGTTGTATCATGTTTACACAATGACACAATTGCCTGACAATGCATTTCTCAAAATGTATTCCTGTTGTTAAGCAAAATGTAACTCCAAAAGGCAGTCAAAGAAGGTCCAATATGCTATAATAGGAGCTTATAAAAAAGAAAAGTAAAGGAATGAAACTGATATTTAAAGTATAATCCAAGAAAATTTTCCAGAAATACAATAAAACACAAAGGGGGCCCAGAAGCTACCTAGGAAAATTGACTCAGGCTGATCAACTATGAGCTATATCTTAGCAGAACTTATAGACTTTAAAGTTTTAAAAATCTTCATAGTCTTCAGGCAAAAATGTAAAATTATCTACAAAGGCAAAAGAATTAGATGTCCCTGGATTTTTAAAAAGCAACATATTAAGTGGGACAATAGTGCAGCAGCACATTCCAAAAATTTTAAAAATATAAGCCAAGGATTTTATGTGCAGTAAGCTCTTCTTCAGTTATCAAAGCTACAGAAAAGGGGCTGAACATGCAAAAAGTGTAGGGATATTAGGAACATGTCCCCTTCCTGAGGAATCTATTAGAGGGTGGATGTCATCCAATCAAAAGATGTCTGGGGAACTGACAATGAACATTTCTTGGGTTTAACTGTAAAGCTAAGAATAAAATGAAGCTAAGGACATGAGGATAGTAATATTTAAGCATCATATTTTCTGGGAAAGTAGAATGAATGCAATTTTAAAATGAAAGGAAAGCAGAGAAAGCATTAAAGTTGAGTGAGACCCCGGGAATCAAACTGACCAGCATATAAAGGATTAAGGGGATTATTATAGGACCCTCTAAAGAGGCAGACAGTAATTCCTGTTTCATGACATTCATGTATTTATGTAAACCATTCCCTTTGAGCATGGGCTATACTTAAATATTCACTTCTATCAAACATAACAGTGTAAGTGTTAAGATGTTATTCTGAGATTAGGTTATAAAGACACTATTTAAAAACTATAGTTTTCCATCTTGGGCATCCTCTAACTCTCTCTTGGATCACAGCTGCCACATTGTGAAGGTCCACAGGAAACCTCCAGCATGTCATGAGGAAACGAGGCCTGCCAGCAGCAATATAGCAAGCCTGCAAGTGAATCTTCTGAGGCCTGCCAACAGCCACATGAATGGGGTTAACTGCTGATTTTCCAGCTCCAGCTGAGCCTTGAGATGACTTAAATCCTGGCTAATAGCTTGACTGGAGCTTCATAAGAGACCCTCTAGGTAGGAGGCACCCAGCTACATCACACCCAAATTCTTGACCCACAGAAATGACGAGAAAATAAGTATCGTTGTTTTAGACTACTGTTTTAGGTACTTGGCTACACAGCAACGGATAACTAATTATGGGCATTGTAAAGGGCTTATATACAAAGAAAACTACTGAGACACAAAGAGAAACCTTTCTAAATGCCAAAATAAATTTTGAAAAATCAAAGAAGACACACTAAATAGAGAAAAAATGAACAACAGATTAAATGTAATACAAAAATTATTATAAAATACTGTGACTGAGTTGAGATCAAATATATCAAGCATGAAGCTTGATATATATAGCAGAAGTGAATGAGCTTGTCTAGTAGAAAATATTTCAAATTGAGTCAAAGAAAAATCCGGCTTTATCATATACACAATAGAAACACTTAAAATTACAGTGATCAGAAGTGATCACTGTATGAACTGATTCTATTTTTGATGTCAGAGTGCTTAGAGCTTCAACTGCCACCAGCACCTTCCCCTTCTGCCCACCTCTGGGCAAGCTGATAAGGAGGCCCAGGCGCTCCCTCCTTTGGCATCTGTAGGAAGTTCAAACACAAGGCTCAGATTACGCAGGACCCTTGTTACAGCTTCTTCTAAATGCCATAAAGTCCAAAAAAGCATCTTCCTTGCTCTCTGGAGCTAGTTTTGAGCCTGCATGAGGGCTGCTCTGCTCTCCTGTAAGGTACCATGGTGTGAGCAATGACCTGTCCCTGTCTTCCAGGTGCTCTAGTGGCATCATCCATCTTGACATTGGAGCCAAATTTTGGTTAGGGGGCTGGCTCTGTCTTTGAGTGGTGACATCAACAGAAACAATCAAAAGACAGGAATTGAGATCCTGATTTAAAAATGGATTTTTTAAAAAGGATTAAATGAGACAAGGAATATTTTATAGTGCTAAAAGCAATAATCCAAAATAAAGAAGTAATAAAAATAGTAATAATTCATCAAATAGCATAAAACTTATTAATATGCAACAGAAATTACAGGAGATACATAGAGATATAGATGCACAAATGAATGGAGTTGTTAATATGCTACTCAGCATGAGTTGTGTCAGGTGGACAAAAACTAAGACAGACCTTAAAAGACTAGAGCAATATAATGCATTAAATAGGGCTAGGGATATATTCAAATACTATGTGTTAATAACAGAAAATACACCTCCTCAAGAACAAATGGAACAGTCACAAAAATTTGGACATGTTAGGAAATTTAAGAAAATACTGTAGGTTCTATGACCTAGAAGTATTACAAACAATTCTCTGATCACAACACACTAAAGGTAGAAGCTAAAAACAAAAACAAAAACTGGAAAGCCCTATTTACTTGAAAAATTTGAACCTTTTATTAATGAAAAATGTGAGTTTAAAAATCCACAAAAGGACCAGGTGTCATGGCACCAACTGTGACTCCAGCTACTGAAGAAGCTAAGGCAGAAGGATTGCAAATTTGAGGCCAGCCTGGAAAACTTAGCAAGACTCAGACTTTAAATAAAAAATAAAAAGGGCTGGTGATGTAGCTCAGTGGCAGAGTGTTTGCCTAGCTTTTGTAAGGCCTTAGATTTGATTCCCGGTACTGAAAAAGAAAAAAAAATCCATGAAAACAAGAAAAATAATCATTTCTGCTTATATGATTATAGTTACAAAGAGCTAAAAGTAAAACCAAAGTGGTATAGATATCTAGTAAAGTTACATATAAATGTACATTTGACCCAGAATCCCGATCTTAGATATCTATCCAAATGATATCCTGGTTAAAATATGAAATGATACATAAACCAATATAATTGGTTATCTACTGGGGGTGTAAAGAAAGGAATGGGGTAGAGGAGATAGAAGGGAAAGAAAGATTTCTCTGAATGTACCTCACTATAGTGTTGACTTTTGTACCATGTAAATGTTTTATATATTAAAACACAAAAAGAACCAAGAGAGAAAAAAATCGATTCTTGAAAATTGAAAACGAACTGAAACAAATGAACCTTGCTGTGTATCAAGTGGGTATTATAACCACAAAGAGAAAACAATTATCCTAACTGACCTTAGAACAATATTTTAACTGTATATCCTCCATGGGATAGAGAACAGCACAGAAATCCTACCATTTATTCCATAGTCTTACTTTTGGTTATCATATTAGTAATAATATAAATAAACAGTCATATCAATAGTTAGGAGCCAAGCATTTCAGCATTTAAAAGATATATAAAACTAAGGAATTTCTTAAAATAAGTAGCCCTATAATCTTTTTTTTTCTTTTTTGTTTTTGGTGCTGAGGATCTACTCAGAGTCTTGTACATTCTATATGTGTGCTCAATCACTGAGCTATACCCCTAGTCCTAGAATTCCTATAATCTTAAATTTAAATTGAGTACATGAGTGCAAGTTTATGCTGGTTTTATTTTAAAATAACCTTCCCACTTGGGAAAAAAAAAAAGCCTAGAAGCAATGAGAGCCCAGTAGGGTATAGCAACAACAGTCCAGAGACCACTGTGGATTCCAAATACCATTTATCACTAAAAGAAATCAAGTTCCCTGGAGAAATGGGTAAATCAAGGTCAAGGACATAAAATATATAAAATGAACTGGAAACAGTGTATCATATCACAAAATAAGGAAGTTATCAAAGGCTACTGGGATTGGTCAAGGACCCAGAGCAACTTGAAAGAGTTCCCATTCAACAGAATGGAACAATTTGAGCACTAAAAAAAAGTCTACAATGAATTAGTTTTTTAAAATCTTAGCTCAAGTGATACTAAAAAATAACATTATCTTTGGAAGTCTAAGACATCAAACTAAATATCTTGGAAATAATAGATATAAACCATTTATTCTGCACTTTTTTGTATAAATTGCATTGTAAGTTAACCAAATAGTTGATGAAGGAAAATTATTCTTCATAAAAGAATTCCAGTTAATAAATTCAGAAAAAAAATGACAGAAAAAATAACCACCATTTTGCAGCCTTTAATGAAACAGAGGCTCATCATCGCTAAAACAATTAGGGAAGATGTTGCTGAAGAACTTTATAATGGCTCAATTGGGCTGACAACACCTGAGCCCTCTAAATCAATCTTAACATTGCAAGAGTAAAAAACAAGTATAATGTGCTTCTAATACAATGGAGTATACACCACCACCTGTGAAGTACTATTAGCAAAAATCTAGACCTAAATCTAACTAAGCTTCTGACCTACCAGCCAGGTTACAGGAGACAGACAGAATGGAGAAACATGTACATTCTACAAGAACACAATTCAGCCAAATCCAGAAGGTGGGAAATGTTTCGGGAAAATGACCTAGTTTATTCAACTAATGATAGCATGAGAGGGAGAGAACAATTATGAATTGAAAGTCTTTAAGCCAAAAATGCAAGGGTGGATCTTATTCTATTATGATCCAAAAATGACTAATAAACGATAAAAGTAATTGTTCATTGAATTAATTTTTAAAATTTTTTAACTCATTAAGTTATACTATTAACAACTATATCCATTCCATCCCTGATAAGAAGTGTTGAATGTTGGTTTCTTTTTCAATCATGCATGAGGCAAAATCTTTTGAATTTTCAGAACTTTTACAGTCATTTCTTCCCTCCTATCATGTCTCAATGACTGGCCTGCCTATTAATAAGATAATACCTATGGGAGACCTCAAGTTTAACAGGAATTTAATGGAAAGAAGCTAAACCTCCAGCTCATCTGCTTTAATCATGGGAAATGTGGTTCATTCTCTCCATGGCCTCTCTGCTGCCGATATAATTCCAACTGCTGCTCCAAAATTTTCTCTCTAGTGAGGCCTTGGGCCCAAGGACACCTTGAAGCTGGGTTAATTATGGAGATCCCCCTCAGGCCCATGCTCCAGCATCTTCTATCCTGATGTAGGCTGCCTGTAATGATGTGGCTGCACATGGATTGACTTCCAAGTTCAAACCTGCCTTATATCTCCCTGCCCTAGTAGCAAGTTGATAAAATCTGCTCTCTCCAGGAAAAAAAGTGCATATTTATAATATATATACTTATATATATATTTATGTATACTTATAATATATATACATATATTTATGTATACTTATAATATATATACTTTTATATATTTATAATATATAAATATATATATTTATATATTCTTAAGATTAGTAGTGCTATTGTTATTATTAGCTAAATATATCATAAACTTAAAATACTTCAAAAACTATTGTTCATTTTGTAAGGTAGGAAAATTGGATGGTATGATATTTTTAAAGGAAAAAATCTGTTATCTGCTAGATATTTTAAAAGGTATTATAAATCATGTCTGAGATTTACTTTAAAATACTTCAGGAAAATGTGTGTGTGTGTGTGTGTGTGTGTGTGTGTGTGTGTGTGAGAGAGAGACAGATAAGAATGGGAGAATGCTGGGAACCCTCAAAGCTGAATTATACTATTTCTGTGTTTTGCATGTTTTAAAATTTTGCTTGTTTTAAAATTTTCATAATTAAAAATAAAACACTAAATCTATTTGTTAAACTGGAAAGGTATTTTCACTACTGATAAAAATAGAGTAGAAATACTTCCCCCCATTCCTTCTACTAAATATAGCTAACAATCCTGAACATTATATATATAATAACCAAATTGATACATTAAATAGATAATGCTGGGCTGGGATTGTGGCTCAGTGGTTGAGCGCTTGCCTCGCATGTTTGAGGCACTGGGTTCGATCCTCAGCACCACATAAAATAAATAAAGATATTGTGTTCATCTACAACTAAAAAAAATTTAAAAAAAAATAGATAATGCCACATACTTACCAGAACAGCTGACATAAAGACAGGGACAATATCAAATGCTGACAGTGAGGCAGACAAACTAGTACTCTTTTTGATGGGACATAAAGGGATACAGCTACTCTGGAAAATTATGTGGTCGGTTTCTTAGAAAACTACACACATACTTAGCCAGATGACCCAATGTTCACATTCCTGGGCATTTATCCCAGAGAAAACTTTATCTGTAATAGCCTAAAATCAAAATGTCTCACAGGTGAATAATGAAACAAACTGTGGTCCATCCCTACCATGGAATATGACTCAGCAATAAAAACAAAACAAAACCAACCAACCAACCAAAAAAAACCTTCACAGTTGAATGGATCTTAGGGACAAAAAAACTAACCAAACAACAACGTAAAAAGACCAATTTCAAAAGCTCACATATTATGATTCCATTTATTAAAAGTATAGAAATGAGGGACAAATTAGTAGTTGCCAGGGGCTAGGGATGGTGATGGGCAGGGGGAGAAGGCAATTATAGAGGGGTAGCAATAAGTAGATGTTTATAGTGACAAAATAGAAGCATAACAAAGAAATAAAATAATAGACAAAATCTTCAGGCTTAAAGAGTTAGAGTAAGTAAGAGAAATTTTGGTAGTACTGTTTTTCACTTCTTATAAGCCATGAGTTCATTTCCAGAAATATCATTGAAACTTACAAAGGAATTTTCTATATCTTGGTGGTGGTGGTAGCTATACAAATCTACATTTATGATAAAATGACATAGAACCATATATACACATTGTACCAATGACAGTTTCCTGGTTTTGATACTGAGGGATTGGGGGCTCAAGGATATGAGGGACCTCTCAGTACTTTCTTTGCTGCTTCCTGTGCAGAAATAATTGCTTCAAAATAATATTTTAGTTTTTCAAGAAAGAAAGATTAGCACAATTCATTGTTGATGAGGATGTTGTGAAGGTGGGCGCTCTCATACACTAATAGGCAGAATGTACTTCAGTAACTTCATGGCAATTTTTAAAAACAGCACATCCTTTGATGCACAGATATTATTTGCTAGGATTTATTCCAAGTATGAAAACATGTATTCACAAGCTATGCTGAAATTTATGCTGACAGTCTAATTCAACAAAATGTCCATTTATCAAACCAAAGTACAGTTATCTTAGTCAAGCCTGATGACCCAAGTCTTTGATCAAAACCCACTTATTTGTATTATTGATTTTCTTATCTCCACAAATTCCTAGAATTCTATTTTCATTAAATAGCCATCTGATTCCTTCTGGTCCCTTTCCTACTGTGCCCACTAGCACACATACACGTATGCACACACACTCCTTGCTCTCCCTCTTCCTATTTTTCATCATCTCATGCACCATCATTTCTCAAGCCAGAAGTCTGAGAATCACCCTCACCCGCTCCTGCTTCCCTCACCTCACCCCATCAGTCGTTAGCTGCTGTCCAGTTGGCCTCTTGAACCTCTCTTAGTGCTGTCTCACTTTTCTAAAGGTAGTACAACAGCCTCCCAACTGGGCTGCCTGCCTCCAGTCCTTCACATTGTGACCTAAAGAGTCTTCAAAGATATAAATTTCAGCCAGGCATGGTGGCGCACACCTGTAATCCCAGCTACTTACTTGGGAGGCTGAAGTAGAAGGATCACAAGTTCTAAGGCCTAAGCAACTTAGCTAGACTCTGTCTCAAAATTTAAAATAAAAAGGGCTGGGGATGTGGCTCACTGGTAAAGCACCCCTGGGTTAACTCCCCAGAACTGAGAGGGGCAGGGATAAAGTTCATATTTGATTGCCCCACTCCAATAGGATGAAGGTCACAGTTCTGGTGATGAAGTGTGCTTCCTATTGTTTGCAGCCTCACACATTCTGCTCCAGGTGGCTCCGCATCCACCTTTGCCACCCCCTTCCCTGTCCTCCTCTCTCCTGTGACTTCCATTCCCACATTTATGCTGGTCCTGCCCCTGGCTCACAGCGCTCTCTTCCTGCAGTCCTGGTGCCTGCAGCATCTGGGGAGCTGAAACCCCATTGGAAACATTTCTACCTCCGTTACAATTCAATCTGCATTACCATCGATGCCTGCTAGGCCTCAGCATCACCAGATGCTGCTCTGGATCTAAATAAAGGCTTTAGTTTAAATATTCCACTCTCAAAGTTTTATAGGTAACAGGAAATTTTTATACCCAATATGTATTAGAAAAAAAAGCAAATTGCAGAACAGCATGTATGATATGATTTCATTTTTGAAACAGTACTCAGAAATAATGCATAGAAAAATACAGAAGAATATACACTAAGCTACTAGCAGTACATTTAAAATAATAATAAAATTATTAAAAGTATAAAGGACTTTTACTTCCTAAGTGAATTTGGTTTTCCTAAAACATTTGAAGATTTTACTAAAATCAATAGTACTTTTTAAACTTAAAAATGCTCATAATTAAACACCATGGGGAGAGTGAGAAGGACACCCCCCTCTCTCCACGCTGCCGTAGTTTCTCTGGGACTTCCCTGAATCTAGCTTCAGCCTCCTGGTGCCCATCCGTCTGCTGGCCATTCTCGCCTCTCTTGACCCTCTCGTGTCTTCACTCTCTTTCCTCTCCAGCCTAGATCTCACAGTTATTTTTTTTTTAATTTTTTTAGTTGTTGATGGACACAATGTCTTTATTTTATTGCTTTGTATGTGGTGCTGAGGATCAAACCCAGGGCCTCAGGCATGCGAGGCAAGCGCTCTACCGCTGAGCTACAATCCCAGCCCTCCCACAGTTAATTTCGTGGCCCAGTCCATTCCCTCTGTAAATGGGGATCATCAGCCACACAACTGCCCAGACCCTGAGCTCTGGTGTCCTCTCTGATTTCGTCCCTCCAACAAATCATAGAACAACTAAATGTTCATGAACACTTGCTATATACCAGTGTTCCTTAGAGCAAAGGCTTGGTCCTTCTCCCTGTTGCCAATACACTAATTTTTGAGAAAAAGGAAATAAGGAGTTTTATTGCTTTGCTAGCAGAGGAGAAAGGACTCATATCACAGAGGTTGCCATTCCTGCTGCCAGGAGGAACCAAAGGCTTTAAGGGGGATATAAGGGCTATTTTCCATGTATCATAATTAGTAGATCTAATCAATTTATATTCTTGCAAGAGCTGTTGTTCCAGTTTCCAGGCCCATAGTTTCTTTATCTTGAAAGTAGTGAGTAGAAGGACAGATAACTAGGTTCAGGACAGGAAGAATGTTCACCTTACTTCCCCTAGGGTTTGGGAGGAGAAGAGGAAGGAGAGGAAGAAAAAAATGTCAACCAGTGGTTGAGCAGCAAGTTTTTGATTCAAATCATGAAGTGGACCCTCCTTTACATGAAAGGGACCCCTGTTACATTCTGAGCACTATATGTGTTAATTCCCACAACCACCCTAGCTGAAGATACTATTACTTTCTCCCATACCACAGATAAGGAAACTGAGGCACAGAGAAGGCAAGAATGTGTCCCAGTTCACTCGTTAGGAAAGGGAAGAGCTGGTTCCTGAGTCTACCCTCTCACCGCATTTTTTCTCTGTTCCTTGTAATACTAGCTCCTTGGTATCTCACGGGTCCAGCCTTTCTGTTCCTGCTGCACCTCAATGTCACTATCTCATCTTCCCTGGATGACTCTGACAACTTCCCAATTGACCTTTCTGACTCCAGAACATCACCTCCACTCCCAGTTCAGCCTGCACACCCTGCCCATTGTCTACACTGCAGCCACAGTGACCTTTCTAAAGGGCAACTCTGGTTGTATCATTTCTTTGCCTAATATCTTGACTCCAGGATACTCCCAGAACTCCAAGCCATGCATTCTTCCCGGGAACTTGTGCTACTTGCACTTCATGCTCAACCTCGAGTCTAGAATGTGTTGTGTGCTCACATACTTGGGATGCTTTTACCAGTCCCCCTCCCCACCACACCCCACTGCACCCCAGATGATTCCCATTTGCCTTTCTGGAGTTAGTGATAACCTTTCTGAATCAGAAGTCACCTCTTGTGGAAAGCCTTCCCTGAGTCCCCAAGGCTGCCCCTTCTTTGTGATCTTGTGCCCTAATGTTCACCTCTATTGTGGTTCTTTACTCATCTCCTCCCCACTGAGCTGGAAGTGGCTTGAGGACAGGAACTTTGTTTTTTCTTTGGTGTGTTCCTAGCACCCCAGTACAAGACCTCATACATATGCTGATTTAGTAAATATGTTTAATTAATTAATCCATTAAATGACTTTCCATGGTACCCAGATGTGCCAGGCTATTTTACATCTCTATGCCTTTGTATAGGTTCTTCCTTTCTCACATCCTGTCCCCATCTGCCTAATGGGCTTCTACTCATCCAAGAAGACCTATCTCAAGGATCTCCAAAAGCAAGACTTTCTCTGGTGCATTTAAGGAATACCCATCACTCTTCAGCACATACCTCTATTGAATGCACTGAATTTTGTACTGTATTGCAATTATTTGCTTATGAGCCTGACTCTATCTCTAGTCAGGTGAGCTGACCATAAGGACCACGTGTCATTGGCATATAGAAGGGGCTCAGTAAACAATTGTTGAATGAGATGATTTTTAAATTGTACTTATTAAAGAGAATTTTCGCTGGGCAAAAACATTTCTCAGAGGAACTATTTCCTTCTTTTGCTTTTTTAAATATTTAAATGTCAACTTCCAACATCGTCTAGGGTTTCAAGTATCCATGACCTAGTATATTCTTTCAGGGAATACTAAGAAGACAGGAAAATGTCTTATCAAGTAACTCTTAGTAAGAACAACCAGTAGGATGGGACAACTGGTAGGACGGGGTTTTCCGTTAAAGCTCTGCCTTTATATATTGCACCACTGAATTCTTTTAAAAAAAAAAAATGTTTGAGAATACATACTGTACAGCACAAAATTCGTTGTCAGTAGGGAGTTGTGTTCTGCTCATAAGGGAAAACTACATCTAAAAGAGTTAAAATTCAGAGTGGGACTGATGCCTGGTATAGCAGAATATCATGATGCTACGGGGATGTGCACATGTCACAGTAATAACTATCATAATCACCATAATCATATCCCTGTTTCTGTCTCTATGCTTTCCTTTCATTCTGAGTATCTCAAAACTTATTTTCTTGTATTTTTCTTCTACCATCTTTTTATTCCAATCCTCCCCTTCCTTGCAGTAAAGCCAAGATGACACCGCCCCCCCAAACACAAAATGACAAATTTGCTGTTAAATCTCAGAAAAGTGAAAATTCTTCCTATCAAGTAAACAATGTATAAAATGTAAACAAATCTCAGAGAACTTCAATGCCAAACACAGCATTTTGTATTTACACACGCATTTTGGTAGTATCTTTAATACATTTAACTAAATATAAACTTTGATTGATGAAATGCTATTCTCTAGTTTAAAAAATGTTTTATTTTCAGAAAGAACTGTCAGCAATAATAAACCAAAACCCTGAGAAAGTATCTTGTTTCAACGAGGATCAAAGATTTTGGAATCACGAGACCTGATTTAATCTTCCTGGCTTTAGTTTCCTCATCTGAATAATGGTAATAATAACAGAGAGCTTATCCTAATAGTTACCAAATTAACCCAAAACTTACTGGCTAAAAACTGCAATGTTTAAACAACAATATAAAAGGTTATTCAAAACTTTGGAAGAAGCTTGACTGGATGATTCTGCCTCGGGGTCTCTCATGAGGTTACAGTCAAAGGCGGCAGCCAGGGCTGCAGTTTATGAAGACTTGACTAGGGTTGGAAAATCCGTTTCCAAGGTGGATCACTCACAAGGCTAGCAAGTTAGTCCTGGCTGTTGGTGGGAGGCCTCAGTGCTTCCCCTCATGAACTTCTCAACAGGACTGCTTGAGTGTCCTCAAAGTGTAAAGACTGGCAAAGTAAGCAACCCTAGAGACCACTGGGGAAGTTGCAATGTCCCTTTATCCCAGAAATCACACACTGTCATTTACACAACATCTATTGGTCACACAGATCATCCCAATTCAATGTGGGAGAGACCACACAAGGACATAAGTCACCAGTGAGGATAACTGAGGACCATTTTGAAAACCTTCTACCACATCCACCTTATGTCTTTATCATGAAGATTGAATGAGACAATGTTTATAAAGTAATTCACTTTTCACAGTACCTGATATAAAATTGTTCTTGGTGTTATCATTAGCATGAAAATCTGGTTCAAACCTCCACCACCACCACCACCAACAACAACAAAAATTCAATTAACCTTGCTTTCTGGAAGTAACTGTGAGTATAAAAACCTTCACACATCTTCAGATCTGTTACTGCTATGGTGAGGGCAGAAGCTGTTATACTGTGGGATAACTGAATAGCATTTTATCAAGAAAATATCATATTAAAAATAAGGTGAACACTTAAGTCAATGTGACATGACTTTTGTTGTCAATGGTGGTGGTGGTGGGGTTCTCCAGGCACGTCCTGAGTAAAAAGATTAATTTTCATTTTATAATCCAGCTTCATCTTCTGGTTTTCTACTATCTCTAAAGCTGTTGTGCTCCTTTGCTTTCTATTTGTTTGATCTCTTTTATATTGGATTACTTCAGATTTCATAGGTTTCACATTGGCCTCTGCTCTCTTCCCCTTGAAATACTTCTTAAAAACAATGTGTCTCTGCAGGATGTGTGACTTCTTATATCTGAGGGAGATCAAAGAGAGACATATTTCAGAAAGAATCCTCTTATTTGACCCACGTCGAAGAAAAGGAAATTCAGATGTACAAGGAAAAGTAACTTTCCCAAGGTCTTAAATTACAAAAAGAACTGCTTCTCCATAGGAAATACCAAGTGATAGAAATTTGTTGAAACTGTAGGAGCTTCTAGGCCTGGCACAAGCAGGGGGAAGACAAAGAGTCAACTAAAAGTCACATGGGAAGAAGGTGACAACAGGAATAGGGAGAGCTCCAGCTGCAAAAGGTGCTTATTATGATTTTTCAGCCCCAATTTACATCAGTTTTATGACTAATACCAAGAATTATAGTATTATAGTTTCAAAGTAGATTTTCTCACATGGGAATTCAATGATCTTATCTTTCAATTTAATAAAGAGTAGATGCCATAGTTAATTTTATGTGTCAATTTGACTGGATCACAGGATGCCCAGATATATGGCTTAACATTATTTCTGAGTGTGTCTATGTGGATGCTTCTGGAAGAGATTAGTATTTGAACTGGTGGACTATGTAGAGTGTGTTGCCTTCCTGAATGTCTTTTGGTGGGCAGCATATGATTTATTGAGGGCCTGAATAGAAAAAAAGTGGAGGAAGAGAGAATTCACCCTCTGCTTAGCTGTTTCAGCTGGGACATCAGTCTTCTGCCATAAGTATTCCTGGTTTTCAGGATATGGGAATCTATACCACTGACTCCCCAATGATCAGCCCTCCTGGTCTCTAGCTTGCAGATGGCAGAATGTGGGACTTCTCAGATTCCATTATCCCATGAGTCAACACCTTAGAGTAAATCTCTTCCCATATAGTATAGTGCATGCTATTGTTTCTGTTTCTCTACACAATCCTAATACTGTATTTACTATATCTAAAGCACTATACTAATTACAAATAAAATCATACTGTTTTTGAAGAGTGAAGTTGAAACTTAATGATATCGCTACTACTCTATGGTAATAAACACCCCGAAATCTAACTGGATTTTGACCTTAACTACTTATGTGCCCACATTCAGGCTTGGTTTACACATGTAAATGAAGAAGCACTGCTCAAATCTGATTGAGCAAGTGATAAATTCTGATTTTACTTTCAATGAGATGGATAAAAGAAAAAGTAATAACTTTTAAATGATTTAATTGTGAAACATAATACGCATACAGAAAAGTACCTAACAAATGTATAGTTTAATGAATCATTATAAAGTGGACCCCTGTGTAATAATTGCCCAAGCTAAGAAACAGAACACTGCCAGCACCCTAGAGAGCCCCTCTTACCCTCTCTCATCACTATACCCTTTCTTCCCATTGAAGGCAACCACTAGCCTTACTTTCATAGAAATCACTTCCTTGATTCCCTTTTATGATATAAGCATGAATCCCTGAACATTATAGTTTTGCCTAGTATTTAATATTTAGAAGGCTGAAATCACACAGTGCATATTCTTTTGTATCTAGTTTCTGTTACCCTATACATCTATTTTGTGGAATGCAGCTATAATCTGTTCATTTAAAATTATGAATAATAGTCCACTGTTTGGACATACTGTAATTTGTTTATCCATTTCACTATTGATTAACATTTGGGTTGTTACCAACTTGAAGCTATCATGAATAATGGTGCCATAAACATTTTTGTAACTCTCTCCATGCACAAAGGCAAGCAGAGCATGTATCTAGGAAAGGAACTGACAGATCAGAGAGTATGTGCAGGACTGTTTTCTAGGTGGCCTTGGACTGACTCAGTTCTCTCCACTTTTTCACTTGTAATCCTCAAGAGTAACCATAGAAGCCCGGCACGGTGGCTCACACCCGTAATCCCAGCACTTTGGGAGGCTGAGACATGAGAATCTCAAGTTCAAAGCCAGCCTCAGCAACAGCGAGGCACTAAGCAACTCAGTGAGACCCTGTCTCTACAAAAAACACAAAATAGGGCTGGGGATGTGGCTCAGTGGTCGAGTACTCCTGAGTTCAATCCTCGGTACCAAAAAAAAAAAAAAAAAAGAGAGAGAGAGAGAGAAAAACCATAGAGTGTGCTAGGAAAGCAATCCTGAGATAGAGGGGAGTGGCTAGAACAACCTCCACTGTGTTACAGTACCTCCTATAACATGATGTCCTTCAGTGCTTTAGCCCAGCAATTCATGTGATCCTGGTATATAAAACCCAGGGTGGCTGCTTTACAGGTCCCTCATCTGTGATGCAAGATTAGATTTCATCTACTCTGGATGGCTTTCCTGAGCCTATGGGAATTGGTTTGCAATGAATCCTAGGCTTCTGCTGAAACTTGATGCCTATCTGTAAGTAATAAATTCCTTCTTATAACTTGTTAAGTTAGTAACCAGTACACAGAGAAACTGCTCCACAGTATGCATAACTCAAACTATGGCAGATGATGCTGAACAGTTTCCAAGGTGGTTGTTATCTGTTTATAATCCCACCAGCAGTATTTGAGAGATTTGGCTGCCTCTCAATCTTGCAAACACTTGGCTATTAGAGCATAATTTCAGCTAGTTGGGGGCTATGCTATGCTCACTCATTAATGCTTTTAATCACATATTGTTAATTAGTAATGAGACAGTATATTTTCACATTTATATTTGGATATCTCCTTTTGTGAAATGTTCAACTTTCTAGACTTTTTTCTATTAGGTTGTCTTTTTCTTATTGATTTGTGGAAGTCCTTTATATGTTCTGGATAGAAACCTCTTGTCAGTTATGTGTTTTTGTAAATACCTTTGCTCATTTGCTCATTTTATGGCTTATTTTTGCATTTGAAGTGGCTTTGCAGACCTACTTCCAATTTATCACTACTCCTTTGAGTCAATCCCTTTAAGATAAAATCTTTGGGATTCATCAGGCTCCCTCTGTCCTTGGCAGGCCCTGATCTTAGACCAGTCTCAGTTGAAACATCACTTAATCTAGAAAGTCTTTCGTGACACCCCTGATGTCTCATTATTTCATGTTCTCACGGAATGTGCTTTTCACTTACTCTACTCTTTTTCTGTGTGCAATTAGATTTTTATATCTGCCTTCCTCACCAGAAGGCAAGCTCCATGAGGTCAGAGATCTCAACTATCTTGTTTATCACTAGCACAGCGATTGGCATAGAGTCAGCAAATATTTGTTGAATGATTAAAACGATAGCTGAATTACTCCTCATTACATTTTACTCCTCAAAGATATCTTCATTTTTAAAAGGCCATTTGGCAGATATTCATTGTTTTTCACTGCTCTGCATTCATCTCCCCACCCCTCTCTGGGAATGATGCTATGATTTTCCTTAAGGAAACATCTCACCCCTTATTTCAGTCTAGTAGTGGCCTATCCCATTCTAGCCATAGTGACTAGTTCAGACCACATGACCCAAGTCAAACCAGTCAAAATCAATGAAGCCTAACCCGGATTTAACTGGAACTGATGCAAAAGAGGCATGCTTTCTTTCTATTCAGGTGCTGAGATGTGGTCTGTGACTTGAACCTGCAGGCAGCCTTTATGCCCCAGGAGGGGCAAGCCTGTCTGAGAAAAAGGCATACAAACGCAAGCAGTGTCAAGAGTCTGAGTTCTGATGACATCACCTGAACCCTAACATCCAGCCAGGAACTTCTGAGTTGTCTGAGTCAATTAGTTTCTTTGACACAAGTGTCATTGGAGCTGTCTGCTCTTACCATAGTCTCTAGACAAAATGAATTCTTTATAAGTAATTGTGGTCTGTCTATTATTTGCAGTGTATTACCATGGCATGAATAACTTGAATAGGCATCCAGAACATTCTTGCAAAAGTAGTTTTTGATGTTCTTGTTCTATTTGTCAAATATGCTAATTTAAACATAGTAGACAGGCTATTTTAAAGCCATGTTTGCCTTACAAAAATATAATAACTTCTATTTTATATGCTATTGATTCTGTCACCAGCGGAGTCTGAAAGACTGGTAGGCTTTCAGAAACATGCAGTGAGAATAGCTCTGGTTTCTACAGTTATTGCACATTATGAATGCTCATTTGGAGTACTTGCTTCAGTTTTTATACACACACACACATACACACACACAATACTCAAGGTTAATCTATTTTATAAGCTTCTTGTGAATGCTAGGCAATTCATATTATTTTCACTGAAAATGAAATCTGCAACAAAGAAGGGATCCTGAAAACACCATTCATTGTTAAGTACAATTCCTCACCTTGGATCCAACTATCAAATCAATGAGGGCTTATTCATATTTTATATAAACAAAAGATATAATAATCCCTTCCTGCTAGGTTAATAAGTAAGAAGTAAATAAGCTGTAGTCTACCATTTCTTGGTGACTTCTTCTGCAAGAAGTCTAAATAAAAGAAATCTTGTGCATATTCATTTCTTTTCCTAACACTTAAACAAATCCCCAATCTCAAGCGTTCTTTCATCTAGTTGCTATGTCAATTTTACATGAGGAAATACCTTCTCCTATGCCAGGATGAATTTAATAGATCGTATTCTCAACTTTATTTACCCTGCTTGGATTCAAGACTGTTTTCAATCATAAATACAATTAACAGCTTTTAATCCCATTTAACAATGTACATGTGGGAAAGATTTCTTGCGGCTGTCCGGTGTAACTCCCCCCCCCCCTTCTGGTAAGAATCTACTGCCCTGTCCAGAAGGGTAAGCAGACATGACCAATCAGGGAGTCCTATTATCCTCTGTGCTGTTGACCTTGAGGACAAACATATGACCCTAATAATGCCAGTTGGAATCCTTCTCTTGAGTGATAGCTGGACATTGGGAAAGCATTTTCTCATTGGACTTGCTGGGCTAAAAATGAATTTAAAGCTACTGTCAGCCATCTTCCCCAATACATGAAGAAACCCTCTGCAGAATAAAATCAAGCAGACAAAAGCAGAAGTGTGAGCAGCATGGACATTCATGAAAGAAAAACTAATATGAGTGAGCTATAGTAGGCACTGAAAGCAGTTCTCCACTTCAAGGCCCTGGGGTCCATGGCTTACCTCTTGACATCATAAACCATTGTGGTGTCCTAACTAAACAGACTAATAAATTCCTTATTTTGATTAAGCTGTACTGAAGTAAGTTATCACTTGAAATCAAACACTTCCTGTGATAAATACTATATTTATAGGTAGCATACATTTACCTGAAATGTAACCACAGAAAACCACTATGCAATAGTATGAGCTGCTATTTCCAAGCAAGCTGAAAATACTTCATTTCTTTTAGGAGAGAGTAAGCTTATAGCTTTTGCACCTGCATACAGACCAATGAATAATGTACAGATGAATTAACCGTGCCAAAGATGGCAAGGGGCTTGAAATCTGAAAATTATGAAAAAAAAATCACTGGATATCTGAAATAGGTAACCCAGGACAGTTAATTCCATACATAAATTATTCAGCTCTTATGAAGCCCACATTTGAATGTAACTAACACACGGCAGTCTCTGTAGAAGCTCATAGAGATCCAAAGCTTCCTGGTATTTGGATGTGTGAGTCCAAACTTACAGAATCTGTGTCTAGAAGGAAACATTTCATTTTCAGATTCTAAAGATCAGGAAACGGATACATTTTACATGCGTTTTCTCAAAGTACCAACAACTTCATTTGCAAACATTTTTAAAAGTGGTCTTATTTGTTAACCAAAAAAATAGTGCCTGGGAATCAGGTTTCCTTCCAGAGAAAATATTTAGAATCCCTTTAATAAAGCTGGTTGTATATATGAGAGTAAAGTTGGATATACTCACTGACCCTGCCATGGTGCCCGCTGACATCAGTAAAGAAAGGGCCAATGCTTTCATCTGCTTCATCAGCCATTAAGGGATGTGGCAATTCCCTGAAGCAAGTGAACAGTGAGCTCATGTGACTCACATCAATCAAGGTTTCAAACCCTGATCACTGGTTCTTACATCCTCACTAGTAGCTACTTGTCAAGTGCTGCATGTCTACCTTTTATTAAAATGTCAAATACAGTTCCTTTAATTCGTATTGGATGGCTGTCATAACAAAATTCAGTAATGAAAACTAGTGACAGAGATTGGTTACATACTATAACACTGTATTTGAGCTGTCTGGCACAAAACAGGGTCATTTTTCTTCTTTCAGTTATCATATTGGTAAATACTGACTAGGAAATTCTTAGTGTGTCTCTTTCACAGGGGTTAGGCAGATAGATTATGATTAAAAACATGAAAAATATTTGTATCCAGCCTACTTGTCTAATAAGCACAACAATAAGATACTCTTCTACAATAAAGGACTTCCATTCCCAAGAATGGCAAGTAATGGTTCACCAGACCAACCTCCTACATTAATGCAACTAAAAGTCCTAGATGAGAAAATCCAATCTTAAAAGCATTAAAGATCTGTCAAGATAGTGAGAAATTGCCACATTAAATGCTTAAGGAAACTGAGCACCAGAGAAGTAAGCAAAGCTCTAGAACAGCACAGCTGCTTCTGCTCTAGGGGCACCTGCTGATCCAGAAAAATTAGGGCTTTGATTTTGGTGGCTTTGCTGGGCAAAGAGGTAAATGTCAATGATTAGAGCCTTCTCAAGATGGGAAGTATAACAAGAGATCTTCTCTACCCTAGTCTAGGACCCCAAATTAAAGCTGGCCACTCCATCACCATCCCCAGCAAGCTACAGTGAAAGCCTGCCATGGTGCTGAGCAGAGAGAGACAGTAAAAAGAAACAGAGAAATGCTCAGAGATTTGGGTTTGCTTTTCACTCAAATTTTCAGTGAAATCCATACCACTTAAACTGTTCAGAGAGCTTCAAGCTACGAGCTAGGTTTAGTATAGTCTCAGACTAAAAGATCCTGAGGGGCCTGACAAAAGCAAATATAAATCTGTGAAGGAAGTCATCATTGTCCCAGACCTCAAGAATAAGAAGCCCTCCAAATACATTTTAAGGACAATAGGGAGCACTCAGTCAGAAATAAGCAAACACTCAAGAACATTAGACAAGAGGAGCAAAACTGGCAGACACTGGAGATAGTAGAAACTTTTTCAAAGGCTTCATTTAGGAGACTTATTAGATAGAGACTATAAAAGTAATAAGCACTAAAGGTTCAATACAAGTTTGACAGTTATCATAGGCAAGGCACAGGAATCTACAGAAAAATGATACAGCAATTCTGTAAAACAACTGGACTCTTCAAAAATACCAAAAACCTTCAACAACCCAAAAGAGGACAGTCCCCAACAGGACTGTTCTACACTGAAAGAGACTTAAAAAGTTTAACTACTCTATACAGTATGTGATCTTTGACTGGATCCTTGATATTATTTTCAAAACATAGTAGCAAACACTACTAGGAAATTGGAGGAATACAAATATTGACTGTACATTAGATACTACTATATCAATTTTAAGTTTATGAACTGCAATAACCTCATTGTGGCTATATAATATTCTTGGACTTAGGAGGCGGCATTTAACATGTATAAAGAAATGTCATCATGCTCCTATTTCAAGTTTTCTTTAGGTTTAAAACTTTAGGCAGAGCATCATAAGGGTAAGTTCCACAGCGGATTTTTTAAAAGTTACTGAGTAACAATAGATTCAAAATTCAAACTTAGATATTCTATGTAAGGGTAAATGGAATATTTTAAATGGCTGATAATAAAATTACTTAAGTAGAAAATGTATCAGCAGAATTATGCAGGGCAGTTCATGGAGTGACAAATAGAGAAGATAAATAAGTAAAGTTAAGAAACATGAAGAAAGTCAAAACCAAAGGGGAAGATCATTAAAATCCAGCAAAAAGACATCTTATCTCCAAAGGAGCCATGGTTAGATTGAGCGCTAACTTCTCAGTACAAGTAATGGAAGCCAAAAGTGGGTAGAAAGATGCATTGAAAGGTGCTGAAAGAAAACCCTACTGTCTTTTAATTCTACAACTGGCAAAATATACCTATCAAGAGTAAGGGGAAATTAAAGGCAATTTTGGACAAATCTAGGAAGATTCATCCCAACAAACTCTCACTAAAGAAGAGCCTAGCCAGGTGCAATAGTGCACACCTGTAATCCCAGCTACTCAGGAGGCTGAGGCAGGAGGTTCGCAAGTCCAAGGCCAGCCTGAGCAACTTAGCAAGACTCTATCTAAAATAAAAATAAAAATAAAAAAGGGTTGAGGATATAGCTCAGTGGTTAAAGTACCCCTGTATTAATTCCTATCTAGGAAGAGCATAAAAGTATTCAATAATTTTCGTTTTAGCTAAGTATACATACAAAGTAGATACATAAGTACTAAATGAGTAGGAAAGGAATAAGAATGACCAGAGTAAAAAAGAGAAAAAATTAAAAATAAAAAGAATAGTTAATACAGTGAAAATATACTGAATTACGTTGGGTTCAACCCAAGAATGTTAAGTTGGATTCATATTATCAAATCATTGAATGTAGTACACATTGAAGGAGGAAAATCATATTAATAATAAAAGATGTGGAAAAGTATAACTCAATAGTCATTCATGATTCTTAAAGTTACTACAAATTAAAAATTGGAGTAGTTTATTCAATCTAAAAATGGGTATCTACAGTTATCTAATCCTGGACAAAGGTGTCAAAAACATGCAAGGGAGAAACGACAGCCTTTTTAATGAATGGTGCTGGAAAAACTGGTTATCCATATTTAAAAGAATGAGACTAGACCCTTCTTTCTCACCCCAAACAAAAGTCACTTCAAAATGAATCAAAGACCTAGAAATTAGACCAGAAATTTTGCAAGTCCTAGAAGGAAACAGGGTCAACACTCCAACATCTAGGCACAGGCACAGACTTTCTCAATGGGACCCCTATAATATTTATAATATATTTATAATCATATTATTAATAGATTGGGTGATATCAAATTAAAAAGCTTATACACAGCAAAGGAAAACACACAGAGAACCTACAGAATGGGAGAAAATCCTTGTGAGGTACTTAACACTAAAAAAATCCCCAATTAATAAATGGGCAAATGAACTAAACAGACACTTCTCAAAAGAAGAAATACAAATGGCCAAAAATAGTAGGAAAAAAATGTTGGACATCATTAATAATTAGGAAAATGCAAATTAAAATTACACTGAGATTTCATCACACACCAGTCAGAATGTCAATCATCAAGAATACAAATATTAATAAATGCTGTAGTGGACATGGAGAATAATGAGCACTTTTACCAACTTGATGGGACTGTAAATTAATACACTGCTATGGAAATTAGTATGGAAGCTCCTCAAAGACTAGACATGGAACACCACATAACCCAGCTATACCATTCCTCAGTATTTATCCTGAAGAATTAAAGACATCATATTACAGTGATACATGTATACCCATGTTTATAACACCATAACTCACAATAACCAAACTATGGAACCAGCCTACGTGTCCATCAGTGGATGACTTTCTGAGTTTGGCTTATTTTGCCTAACATAATATTGTCAAGTTCCATTGAATTTCCTGAAAATGGCATAATTTCATTGTGTATATATACTATATTTTCTTTATCCATTTATCCACCTGTAGACACCTGAGCTAGTTCCATAGTTTGGCTATTGTGAACTGTGCTGCTATAAACATGGGTATACACATATTGCTATAGTATGATGACTTGAATTCTTTAGCATAAACACTGAGGAGTGGTATAACTAGGTCATATTGTGGTTCCATTCCTAGTCTTTTGAGGAGCCTCTCATATGTGGAAGGTAGAGAGGAAAAAGGAAGGGGGCCAGGTTTCATGAAAATCGAAGGGAGATCAATAGAGTAGAGGAAAAGGACCAAAGTATTACATTCTTTGTACTCATAAAAAGTTAGAAATTCAACCTAAAAATTAATTTTGATATCATAAAAATTCAGATTCCCAGGGTCATCTCTAAGAAAGGATGTTCAGTCTCTGCAGATAAAATGATAATACATTATTGAGAGATCAACAATGGCCTAAGTAGAGAGATATATACCATATTTATGAGTTAGAAAGTTAGATATTGTAAAGATATAAGTTTTTCTCAAATTTATCTGTAGATTCAAGCAAATCAAAATAAAAATTAAAAATCCCCTGGTCCCCCAAAACCTAGAATTTTTAATGGAATTTGATGAGCTGAGTCTAAGATTCTGAAGAGAATAAAAAGGGTCTAACAAAACCAAGATTATATTGAAGAACAAATGAAACATACTGGACACTCTTCATGACCAACCTCACATCTTCCAGATCTGCCCATAGCTTCCTGCAGTGTAACCTGGAAGCATCTCAACTCAAGCTACACTACATTATTTCACTTTCCTGTTCTGGAGTTTCTCTGATCACACTCTTCCAATCTTTCCATGCCCGCAGCCTAGAAGTGTGGAGGTCATAGCTCTTGCCCAGCGGGAGACAGATGAATGTTGGCGCATAAAAGTTCCACTCTTCCATTCTTCAGGCAATTTTGAGGTACATTTTATAGCCTCTCTGGCAGCCTCAGTGGGACAAAGCCTCTGCTGCCCATGGTGGCAGCTAACTTAAGAACACAGCCTTACGTTGGTCTTCTTTCTTTCCCTTCCTTGCTCTTGTGGTCCCTCATTCCTATCCCTGCAAACATTACCCAAAATAAACCATCATCATCCAAGTCCTAGTCTCAGATTCTATCTCTTTAGGGAAACTAGGATAAGATATTAAAGAGATAAGATACTGGAGTCTTTGGCTTAGGGCTCTGCCATTGATGTTTGACAGGTACATCAAATATATACAAATCCATTAATTCATAATGAAACTAAACTCATTAGTCATCTTTGAAGGTTACTAGAGCACTAATGCATTATTCTAAACATAGATATATGATTGATTGATAGATAGACAGATAGATGAAATAGCCAGGAATTCATCATTCCTGTCCTGTATGACTGTACTTAACAGTAGCAAAATAGTAAATTAGAAAAAAAATTCTTTTATGTAGAAAAAGTCTAGCTGATGATCACACAAGAAATGATAGCACTGGGACATCATCATATGCCCATCCCCTACAGGAAGGATTTAGAGCCTGTGCCAAAACTATTAGATGAAGTCTTTTTAAAATTGTTTTTAGTTGTAGATGGACACATATCTTTATTTATTTTTTTATGCGGTGCTGAGGATCGAACCCAGTACCTCACACATGTGAGGCAAGTGCTCTACCCCTGAGCCACAACCTCAGCCCTAGGTGAAGTCTTAAGGAAGAAAATTACAATCAATTGATGAGGCTGACAATACCTGAACCTTATACAATCTTAATATTATTAAAAGAAAAACAAGACACTATATTGTTCCTCGTGACAGAACAGGAGGTACACCCACTATGAATTATTGTTTTGAGAAAAGGTCAAACTTGAAATCTGATTCAGCTTGCAGATATAATTCCAATGTACAAGAAATATGGAGAAATGTTATATTACCACAAGGATATAAAATCAGAATGTAGAAACTCTACAGGATAAATGACCTGATTTCTTCTACAATTGAAAAAAACTTGCAAAAAAAGAAAAAAGAAAAAGAGAGAGAGACCAATGAACTAAAAGAGATATGAAACCAAATGCAACATGTGAACCTCATTTCGGACCATTCTTTGTGTAGCACCAATTGTTGAAAAAATATGAGGCAAAATTTGAGAAATGTAAATAATGACTAGAAATTTGACAGTATGAAGGAATTATTTTTCATTTTCAGCTGTGCTCATGGTCTTGTGGTTATGTTTTAAAATGGTCCTTAGCTATTGTAACCCTTGAAGTTGTGTGATAGGACATATGAACACATTATAACACTCTTATACCTCAGTACATAGTTAAAATTTTCCATAATAAGTTAAAGAAAGAGACAGAAATACCAACCAAATAATTTTTAGACCTTTTGAATACTGCTTTGAACAAAACAAGACTATTTTTAAAAAGCAAAACTGCCAAGGAAAATGGCATATGGTTATATTAGATGATACTAAGAAATTACGTTTTTGCAAGGGTACAAATGAAATTTTAATTATTAGAAAATCTGTTCTCATAAAAAGGTACTCTGGAACTTTCCTTAAAATGCCTGGGCAAAATTTGAGAAGGGGTGAGGGATGAGGGCAGAATAAGATGAAACCACAATGTCAAAATTGCTGAAGAAGTTATGGGTATGGGGGTGTTCATTATTGTCTTCCCCCCATTTTTGTTAATATCAATTCCCTAATTACAGGTGTGGGCCTGTGTGTAGTGTCAGCACAGGTATGGACAAATAATGAAAAGAAAATGACACCTAAAATTTATAAATACTTGCTTTATGACTTAGGTGAACTAGAACAGTTAGAAAATAATATACTTTCCAGTACATAATACTGGGACAACTAGGTATTCATATAAGAAAAAGGCAGGGGTAGGTGTAGGGCTCCCAGTCTTATCTTACATAAGACATAATTCCAGGCAAAATAGAAATGGAAATGGAAAAACAGTAACCAGAGTGTGATTTGGAAGAAGATCTATTCATTAAAGAAAGGATCTCTTAAACACAAGAAGTATTACCCACAAAGATAAAGACAGCTCTGATTACGTTCAATTAGAAATTAGTATTAAAACTAAAATTGTTTATCAAATAACACCATATAAAAAATGAAAGTCAAGCCTCCAATGGAAGAAAGTATTTGCAACAAAACTCTAGCACCAATCAATAAGTTTAAAGGATTCCTACAAAACTGTGTGAAAAAGCAGACAACCAATAGGAACAGCAACAAAAAAACCACACAAACACAGACAAACAAACAAAACATGGAGCAGATTCTTCACTAGAGAATATCTGGTATCTGAATGGCCAGTAAATATATGAAACATGCTCCAACTTATCAAAAATTGGGGAAATGCAATTAAAATTAGAAGATAACAACACATCAACTAGATGGGCAAAATCTGAGTTTGTTAATTCTGAATATGGGCTCTTCTGTGCTGTGAAAGGAAATCATAACAGTTGCTAGTGGGACTGCATCTGAGTAAAACCATGTCAGAAAGCAATTTTTCATTATCTAGTTAACCTAAAGGTACGTATGTCCTATGGCCAGCAGTTTTGCCCCTGTATACAGTTCGAAGAAATGTAAACATGCGTGTGCCTCAGATGCATGAGCAAATTTGTCCAGTGTTACTCATGATAGTGAAATATGAGAAACAACTCGTGTTTTCCAACATATATAGATTGTGTATTCCTATTATAGAAAATCACAAATGAATAAAGATGGTGTACAGCCAGACCAACCAATGGAAGCATTTTATATTAAGCTGAAATAAATGAGGGCATTTAGTGTAGTTCAATTTGTACAAACCTCAAACTCAGGAAACACTGCACTATATTTTTAGGAATGCATAGAAAATCGTAAAACTACTAAAAGTCAGGATAGCAATTTCTCTGAGGCTGAGAAAGGAAGGGAAAAGATTTCACTCCCATTTTAATCTTGGCTCAGGTATGGGTTATACCTCCATTTATAATTATTTGTTAAATGGTGTATATATATAAGGATGTGGGTGTGTTTGTGTGTGTGTGAGAGAGTGAGCACACAAGCAAAAGATACATTTATATGTATGCTATATTTAACAATTAAAATTCTAAGGGGTGTTTATTTTAAAGATTAAACATTTCTTAAAACTGAGAAAGCATCTCAGAAATTATGCAACTCAGTTTTTCCCAAGGTAGACTTACCTCAGGACCACCCTGACCTACTTAAGAGATGCTGATTTAGGAGGTCCCAGGCACTACAATTTTCAAATAGGTATGCTGGTTTGGAAAGCCCTGGTGTCTAGACTCCGTGGCAGGTTATGGCATTTGCCTGGAAGTGCACTGTGAGAGGACAAGAACAAGCTCATGGCTTCCTCAAACCCCAGCCCATGGCCTCTCCCCTGTGCCCATGGGGACTGGATATCCCTTGCCTTTTATCTCAGCTATCTGTAGACATCAGGCTTACGGATTTGGCACATGAAGTAATAGCAGTGGGTACCTAATTGGATAGGTTCCTGTAAATCTCTAGTTAGATGATGCTTAATGTCCAGTGGATCAGCCTTGACCTTTAATTTGGCCCAAACTAATATTTAAGATTCTTCTTCCCAGTATTCTTCTGTTATTCTCTCAATCAATCCAGTAAAGCACAAGAATAATATAAATTGCCAGGCATGGTGGTACATGCCTGTAATCCCAGTGGCTCAGGATGCTGAGACAGGAGGATTGCTAGTTCGAAGCCAGCCTCAGCAACAGCAAGATGCTAAGCAACTCAGTGAGATCTTATCTCTAAATAAAATACAAAATAGGGCTGGGGATGTGGCTTAGTGGTTGGTACTCCTGAATTCAATGCCAGGTACCAAAAAAAAGAATAATATACAATTACTGGAAAGTAATTTTAATTGGTTAATACACACATTTACCCCAGTTTTTCACTGATGCTCCAAGTTGTCATTCAGACAAGTTCATGAATACACATGCTCCCATATTGATGTACCACTCTCTGAAATGAGGAAACAAAATAATTTGAATGAAGCAGGGACTGACTGCCTTTCTTCCTGGCCAATAATAATATGTCTGCCCTAAAGTTGTGTATAATTAATACACTTTACCCCCATAGAAATATCACTACCTACCTATAAATTTCTCTTATGAACAAAACAAGTCTGTGAGTGGTGACCTCAAAATGAACTGGTTAAATTTAAGGACTCATTTTTAAAGATCAATGTCCTCTGTGGCAAATACAGTTCCTATGCAGATGAGGAGTTGAACCTGCCCTATGGCACTGAGTATAATAAGCCAGCTGCACTCTCATAATAAGGTGCAGATGGTTAATTGCACCAGAAAATAACTGCTTACTTGTAGGCACAAAAGCCTGTACCTAAAATCATTGAAAGTATACTTGGGCCTGTCTACACTCATGCAAACAAAACACATTTCCAAGGTTTCATGTGTGAGCTGACCACAGCAGGCTCCAACTCCAGTGCTCTGGGGACAGCCCTTCACACTGCTGAGGTTAGGAAGGGACCTCTGGTTCAAAAAGGGAACCATAGGTCAGTCACAAAGTCATTTTTCAACTGGTGAAATACTTCTTGGGGTGCTGAATTGTAGTGGCACCCTGTCCTTCACAAAAAATCTGAATTAAGCTTCTCCAGAGACCCTCACCATAATTGTTTTTAGATTCTCAGCAAAAATTTCTGCAAAAGAATTATCAGGCAGGGGATATGCCTACAGAAGCAAAATGTGATAAGAAACACTAACCTAAGACTTTCACAGAGGCGTTTGCATTTGAAAGTTAGGTTCTTGAAGACCAGCTGGTGGAAAAGCATGAGGGGGCAGGATCTTTCCCAGGCACTGATTTTCACAAAGAGCATCCTTGGGGGTTACTTTTGTAAAACCTGGCCTCTTTGTTGAAAAATAATCCCCTAATTTTTACAATAGGAATCAATAAATAAGGTGAGATTTGGGTTTCACTAGAACTCAAAGTAAACTCTATATATTCTTAATAAAAACCCTGGGCTAAAGTTTGGATTTTGAATGTTCCCCCAAAGACCCATGTGTTAAATAAAGGCTTACTCCCCAGCCCCTGGCACTACTGGAAGGTGGTGGAGGCTTCAGGAGGCAGGGCCCACTCTGGTGGGGAACTTGCACTTGAAGGGGATTATAGGACACAGGTCTCCTCCTCTCTCTTGAACGTCTTGCCATGAGGCAAACAGGTCTCCTCTGTCACACATTTCAGCTATGATGTACTGTGCCACCACAGATCGAAAGCAATAGGGCCAATCAGTCATGGACTGAAACCTCCAAAACTGTGAGCCAAAATAAACCTTTCCTCTTTATTTATCTCAGGTATTTAATACAGTTACGGAAAGCTGACTAACATACCCTGAAATGAAAGAATTTTTTTCGTAAGAAAATCTGTCAACATTAGTTTTCTGAGTAAGATTAAGACAACAACAAAAAGGCAATTTTCCCAAGCCCTTGAGGAATTTAATGCACTAATAGTTAAAGTCCCATAATTTAGCCAGCCGTATTAGATACAACATACTCAATGATTTTGAGAGACT
This sequence comes from Geosciurus inauris, assembly GCA_004024805.1. Lineage (NCBI taxonomy): Eukaryota > Metazoa > Chordata > Mammalia > Rodentia > Sciuridae > Geosciurus > Geosciurus inauris. The sequence goes on along the minus strand of PVHX01006313.1, from coordinate 44,946 downwards.
CTTCCAAAGATCCCATTTTAAAACATATTCTATTAATTCCTGTATGGCAAAAATAGAATTCTGGGAGAAAGTAGAGAAACATGGGTTTTATAAAACCCATGTTTGTTTGGAAGCCCTCTGCCAGCTGCAAAACTCTCAGTTTGGCAAGGGGTCAAGATGATACGGCTGACGAACGGAATACCAATCTATTGAAATCTACACAGATCCTTTCTTCTGAAGAACCCCCTGGGTTATGTGATTCTGTTCAGTTTAATTGTATGTTGGGGAGGAGAAAAAGCTGCTTGCCATGGTTTTAATTGCTGAGAACACACTATCTTTTTCGGAACCATCTGTTTAATTGTAATTACAAACAGCAATGTAAAAACAGGATGATTAACAAGTACAAAATTCCCTACCACCAACAGCTTTAACATAGCAAGCCATATTGTGAAAGAGTATGTTGCCTCTTCTCTCTCTCTGCAATATTTCATGATTTAGCAACAGACAACCTACCATTTATTATAGACTCTCATTCTGGTAGAGCTAAAATTATTAATTAGTATTCTTAGATTACATCCTCCTGTTATTCCTTTTTATTAAACCTTAATTCCTTCTAGGAGTGAAAGGGATTATGTTAGAAATGAAATATGTAAGGGCCCTTTTGCTCCACCTCCCACAAAAATCTTTGAGGTTTCATATAACGCCCATCACCTATAATTAATTACCAGGCACGCTCCACAGCATTGCAAGGCTAATTTTTTGGCTTTCATAAACACAAATTTCTGCCTTCTTGGTTTTGAAATATGCTTACCATATTGTTATTATTTTAAAAGCTACCAGTATTGGTAAGTGTTTTCAGGCATGAATAAAAATAGCTTAACCTTGAAATCTATTTTAATCAGAATTTTTTTCAGAGCCACTGCTGCAAATTTGGGTGGATTGTTTATAATAAAAACAAGCATCAACAACATAGTTGTACAGAACATGGAATTAAGCAATTGTTTAACTTGGGCTTACAATAACAGTTTAAATAAATAAAAACAGACACAGATGCAGTCAGATCATAATGCAATTAAAGCAACCTTACATTCAGGACATTTTAGGTAGCTTATTAAAACAAGGAGATGCCATTTTAAAATAAAATACAGGGGATTTATGGACTTCCAGTGAAATTACAAGAGATTTCCTTAGTCATTTTACACTAATTTTGCTTTAAAGTCAACCAAGTTGACTTTGGTACTTGCTTTAAGATAGCAATCACCACGTCAACGATATACAGTTTCCAACAAGATTTTTGATTAAGTGCAAAATGTTAATTTTTAAGTCCACTTTTCCTCCCTACCACCTCAAAGGATAAATATGATTCTTTTTAAAAAAATTACCAAACTAAAGCCCTTTAAATCCTAAAGAAAAGATAATACAGTTTTTCAAATTAAATTGCACTATAGGCATTCTGCAATTATCATTTCCTCACTTATCTTCTCTGCCCAAACTGAAATTCTTCCAGCTACGATTTTACAATTATTTCTTTCCTTATTTCAAGCCCCAATCCCCATAGAAAGACATTTTGAATGAAGAATAGCCAAATGCTAAGTGTTAATGAGGAAACAGATCTTGGAGGAAGTTGTTAGCGAGGAAGAGTTTGCTCTAAGGAAAGGCCCGCAGCTTCTTCACTCTTCATGATGGTAATTGTGATGGGCTTATTATGGTCCAGTGTGTTCTAAACTGATAAGCACATAAGCCAATGACTGTAACCTCTGTGAACTGAGTTCCTGGGAATCTCATGAAAATGTCCCTGCTCTCCAAAGAGGAACCTAAAGTGAGAATCTGAAGGCCACATACCCAGGGCGGAGAATCTCTACATTTCCCAAGTGCATATCAGTTAAAACCACCTTTTCATACTCGCAGGCTCTGTGGGTTTCTTTCACACTTGAGGAGGGTTTTCAGGTTCTACATGTTTTTGCTGCTAAAGTGGAGAAACAGTTCCAAAACTATTCCTGAAACTTGAGAAACTATACCACGTATTAATGACAGGTGACTTCCTTCTGCTTGCTGGCTGCATGAAACTTTCTCATAGTCAGGCCAGAGGTATTATTGTGCCTCCCCGCAAATAACTCTACCTTTGCCTCATACACAAGACATGAAATGAAATGCTGTCCACATGCCAAAAGCTCTCTGAAGAGCTTTTCAAACAGGCATTTATGTTCCTATCTCCAAATGTAATACAGAATAAAATTATTATACCCATATTACATAAAGAGAAATTATTTAAATTCCTAGTCTCAATGTCTACATTTCTCCAGTTGGCATTTGCTAAACCTGAAATTTTCCATCTTTGTCACACATGTAAGCATTCAATACATCCAAATTTAATATAAGATTTATTCTGAAGCTTTCAGTAAATAAGGCAACATACAACAATGAATTCCGCTATTAGGTATAATTATAAAAAAACCAATAAATATTTTTTAAAACTTTATTCCAAAATAAAACAAAATAAATGATTGTTACTTTACATGTTTTCATCCAAAAAAATAAAGGCAAGAGACAAATTATTAGAAGTGGTTACCTCTGAGGAATGGAATTCAGAGACAGTAGTGGAGTAAGGAGGCATGTTTTACCTTTAGTTTTTTACAAGGGATCCATCAGTTATTGTGCAAAAATGCCAAGATTAAAAAGTAATACATTGATTTCTAAAACAACTAAAAATAGTGGCTAAAATATTCTCAAAAGCATCAAAGAGCCAACATGACCATAAGAAGCTACTAACCAACATCTAGCTAAAAACAGTAACCAAGACAGGTTAGTGGGCCACTGAAACAGATTTTGCTATGAGCTAATTAGTTAAACATGAGTACATTGAGCTCTGCTTGTGGCTGCCTTGCAGGGGTTGAGGGAAAGGAAGACTGGTAGAAGACCTCAATCCAAAGATGAATATTGGACCAAACAACAAAAAAAAACCCTTCCTACACCCCCATCATCTCCACCTGAATGCAAGTTTCCTTGGCACTGAACAGGGGAGAGAGATTTAAAATTTTTAAATTTATTTTAATTTAAAATAAAACAAAGGGTACTTGGAAAATTATAGTCACAAGCCAACTCTCTAATAGATTTGCAGCCCAAATTCACATCACCTGTGAACTCCAAATGTCTCTAAGTGTGATTCTACTTTAAATGAGCCTGGACAGGTAGTTTGCCCAGCAGAGGCAAAGGCAGATCCTCTCTGGAAGGCTGCTCCTTCATCTTAGTCATCAAAGAACCTCCCATAACTAATTGCCCCGAGGAAGATAAGTAATTCACATTCAAAATAAACATGCACACTAAGAGGATGGGAAAAAGCACTTCGAAAAGAAACAGCAAAAACATCCTATAAAAAAAGAGATTCATGAAGTGAAAATTAACTTTCACCACCCCTATTCCACATAATCCTTGAAACTCTAGCCACAGCAACTAGGCAAAAGAAGGAAATTAAAGGGATATGAATAGGAAAAGAAGAGCTAAGATTACCTCTGTTTGTTGGTGACATGATCCTGTATTTAGAAGACCCAAAAAATTCCACCAGAAGACTTTTAGAACTCATAAATTAATTTAGCAAAGTAGCAGGATACAAAACCAACACCCATAAATCAATCCACATTTATATATACTCCAGTGATGAAATTGTGGAAAAAGAAATTAGGAAAATTATTCCATTTACAATTGCCTCTAAAAAATAAAATGCTTGGGAATCAATCTAACAAAAGAGGCAAAGGGACTCTACAATGAAAACTATAGAACACTAAAGGAAGAACTGAAGACTTTAGATGATGGAAAGATCTCCCATGTTCTTGGATGGCAGAATTAATATTGTCAAAATGGCCATGCTACCAAAAGTGCTACACAGATTCAATGCAATTTCCATAAAAATTTCAATGATATTCTTCATAGAAATACAAAATGCAGTCATGAAATTCATTTAGAAATATGAGAGACTCAGAATAGCCGAGGGAACCCTTGGAAAGGAAAGGAAAGCAGGAGGCATCACAATAGTGGACCTCAAATTATACAACAGAGGTATAGTAACAAAAACTGCATGGTATTGGCACCAAAACAGGCATGATCACCAGTGGAATAGAAGAGAAGACACAGAGACAAACTGACACAAGTACAGTTATCTCATACCTGGCAAAAGTTCCAAAAACATACACTGGAGAAAAGACAGCCTTTTTAGCAAATGAAAACTGGAAATCCATATGTAGTAGAATAAAATTTAACCCTTATCTCTCACCCTTCATGAAACTCAACTCAAAGAGAACCAAAGACCTAGGAATTAGACAAGAAACCCTGCACCAGCTAGAAGAAAATGTAGGCCCAGCACTTCAACATATCAGCTCAGGAGCTAACTTCCTTAACAATAATTGTAAGAAGTAAAATTTAAAAATAATAAATGGGATGGCATCAAACTTAAAAGCTTCTTCACAGCAAAGGAAATAATCAAGAGTGTGAAGAGAAAGCCTACAGAATGGGAGAAAATATTTGTCACCTGCTCCTCAGATAGGGCATTAATATCCAGGTTATACAAAGAACTCAAAAAACATGACACCAAAAAACTAAATAACTCAATCAATAAATGGGCAATGGAACTGAATAGGCACTTCACAAAGAAAGAAGATCAGTCAACAAATATATGAAAAAATGTTCATTTGTCTAGATATTAGACAAATGCAAATTAAAACTACAATGAGATTTTATATCACTCTAGTCAAAATGGCAATTATCAAGAATGAAAATAACAATAAATGTTGGTGAGGATATGGGAAAAAGGAAACACATATAAATTGTTGACAGGATTGTAAATTGGTGCAACCATTCTAGAAAGCAGTACGGAGATTCTTCAAAAAACTAGGAATGGAACAACCATTTGGCCCAGTTATCTCACTCCTTGGTATATATCCAAAGGAATTAAAATCAGCCTACCTACTACAGTGATGCAGCCACATCAATGTTTATAATGCACAACTCACAATAGCTAAGCTATAGATCAAACATAGGTGCCCTCCAACAGATGAATGGATAAAGAAGATACACACACTGAAGTATTAGCCATTAGGAAAAATGACTTTAAGATATTTGCAAGTAAATGGATGGATCTGGAGACTATCGCTAAATGAAATAAGCCAGTCCCCAAAAGCCAAAGGTCAAATGTTTTCTCTGATATGTGGAAGTTAATCCACAAGAAGTGGGGTGGGGTAGGGTGGAGAACTTAAAAAAAGAATACAAGTTCAGTGAAGTAGATGAAGGGGAATTAAGGGAAGAGAGGAGAGGTGGAAAGACAGTGGAAAGAATCTGACAAAACATTCCTGTGTACATATGTGAATATACCACAATGAATATCACCATCATGTACATCCCTAATGAACTAATTAAAAAAATAACTATGAGTAAATGGAAGAAAGATCAGTAGAGGAAAGGGAGGGGGGAGGGGAAAGGAGGTACTGGAAACTGAATCCATTTTGATATAACTATATAAGCACCGAATATATCTTATTCTAGTTAGAGTCCCATTCTTACGGATGTACATGATGATGGGATTCACTCTGTTGTTTTCACATATGTACATGGAAAAATTATGATTCATTCCACTGTCTTTCCTTTGCCTATCCCCCTCCCTTCTCTCCATTCCCCATTGTCTGGTCTATTGCACTTCTATTCTTCCCCTCACTGCTCCCCACCTTATTAGGGGTTAGTTTCCACATATCAGAGAGAACATTCAACCTTTGGTTCTTTGGGACTGGCTTACTTCACTTAGCATGATGGTCTCATTTGCCAGCAAAAGTCCTATTTTTAAAGACACTGGAGAACTCTAGAACAAACACAGGCTTGAAGAACTACAGTTCCAGAAGGGGAATGGCCCCATTAGCAGTGAGTTGAGGTTACTACTCTTGCTTTTGTCTGGGACATTTGCTATTTCTGGGCACAGACAGAGGATCTAGCTTGGCATAGGCAGAGGGATTCTTAAGTTCAGAGGGAAACCAATAAAATACCTGATGGTTGTGACACTGGCCTGATGGAAGTTAACTTGAAAACTATGGCCAGATCTCCCTATGGGTGGTTTTCTGAGAATCAGGGCAGCAAGTGGGCTCTGGAGCTGGATGAGAAAAGCAACTGTGCTAATCTCTGGGTGCTTAGAAATCGAGATCCAGCTAGAAGGAGAGGCCTGCAGCAATCATATGGTTCTCTCCCACAAGACAGTAGAAAGGTAACTGAGAGGCTGTATAGCCAAAGACCTGACCTCAAAATATTCACGGGACAGAACTTTCAAGATTGAGGAGACAAAGCTGGAAAACTGAATTAAAAACCTTGAGAGAGCCAGGCCCAAGGAAAAAATGGGGCTAGAAAAGTGGGTGAAGTTGCCATCCAGCTTGCATGTTTAGGAAACAAAGACCTGCTGGATGGAGGAAGTCAGCCTCCAACCCAAGATATTTGGCAGTTTTTGAAGCAGCATGGAGTGGGAAGCTAAAGAGCTAAACTTAGAACTCATGGGGAAAACAGCCTCTCTGTGATATTTAAGGGCTGAGAAGACAAAAGACTTGCTAAGTTTATAACAAAAAGCCAAGAAGACCACACCCAAGGACAAGGACATCTGGCTACCATCTAACTACAACTATCACTCTACAATGGCAATAGGTTGATTCCTAACGCATTCGGGTGTCAGCTCTGTACCCTGCTTGTCTGGCCCAACAAAGGGCAGACCTCTCTGGAGAGACCCTATGAAATGTGTGGCATACAATGAAAACCTACACAATGAGCAGCAGAAGAAAATGTGATAATCAAAGAATAGGGGACACACACATGATGCAAGTGCCAGTGCTAGGTCTCAAAATACGCTGCTTTAAACATGGCAATAGGAAAAGATGGACAAACAAATGAAAAATGGAGAATTTCAACAGAGACATAACATCTATGAAAAAGATTCTAGAATTGAACAGTCTAGAGCATTCTAGAACCAAAAACTATAATATCTGAAATTAAGAATACATTGGGTGGATTTACCTGCAGATTGGGCACAGAAGACAAAAAAGTGAGCTAACTTACAGATAAGTCAATAGAAAATGTTTAAAAATAAAACACAAGGGGGAAGCAAAAGAAAATAAAAGAATGGTGCTTAAGAGATGAGTTGGACCCAAGGAAACAGTCTAACACACATGTAACTGGTATCCCAGAAAGAATGGAGAGAGAGAATATGACAGAAGCAGTATTTAAAAATAATAGCAGAGGGCTGGGGTTGTGGCTCAGTGGCAGAGCGCTTGCCTAGCCTGTATGAGGCACTGGGTTTGATCCTCAGCATCGCATATAAGTAAAAGAAAAAAATAAAGGTCCATCAACAACTAAATATATATATATATATATATATATATATATATATATATATATATATATATATATATATATAAAATACCAGAGTTTTCCAAAACTAACAAGAGATACCAGCCCAAGCTGAGGATAACTCTTAAAGGAATTATTCAAAATAGATATAAGATAAATTAGTAAAGAAGATAAGACAGAATAATAAGTGATCTAAGAAGCTCCAAGAATTCTAAGCAGGGTACACCTAGCCATATCCCAGGAAAACTGCTGAAAAACCAAAGAAAAAGAAAACAAAATCCTAAAATCAGTCAGAAAAAAAAATATACATTTCTTTCCATAAGAGAACTGAAATCATAGAAAATATTTTCAACTGGCCATACAGAATTTAAACTGGATATCAAAAACAAAATATGTCTGGGAAACTCCCACATAACTTGGAATTTCGAAATAACTAAATAACTCATTTGTAAGAAAAGAAGTTACAGTGGAAATTAGAAAATACGTAGAATTGAAGGAGTATAAAATGCAACATGTTAAAATGTATGGGGTACAGTTAAAGTAGCGCTTACAGGGAAATACATATCACTAAAATGCTTAAAGAAATAGCAGCTTCATGTTTTCCAGATTTGATAGAAAATACATAGATAAAGAGAAAACCTAACACCAAGCAGAATATATAAAAAGCAATATACGTCTAGATGCATTATAGTGAGACTGTAGAACATCAAAGACAAGCCGTACAAGATCTGAGAGGTAGAATTGGGCAGATAAAGATTATTTTCAAAGTAGCACGAATTAGGCTCAACAGCAGACTTATTTTATTCCCATATATTTTTAATTGGTGCATTATATTTGTACATAATAGTGGTATTTGTTGTTACATATTCATACATGCACACAATATAACTATACAGTTAGGCCAGTATCATTTCCACAGTTATTTCCCTTTCCTTCTCTTCCTCCCTTCCCTTGGTCCCTTTCTTCTACTGATCTCCCTTCAGCAACTTTCTTAAAGACAAAAGTGGAAGGGAAAAGAAATCATTAGTATCCTAACAGCCTCATGTGAAACTAGTAATTTCAGATAGAAGAAAAGTGATCCCAGGTGGAAAGACTAAGCTACAAGAGGGAATGCAGAGCACGGGAAGTGGCTGGTATGTGACGGTCTAAACCAGTACTGACTGTACTGAAATGAAAAAGAGGATGTATTACTTTAACATAAATTAAAATTTCAGTTCATGAAACACGGCCATCCATTTGAAGACATTTGATTTCCGACAGTAATAGCCCTAAAGCGAGAGGAGAATGGAGGAACGTTGGATTGGATAGAGAGGAGGGAGCGGAGGGAGGAGATGGGAAGAGGAATGGGGGGTGGGAAAGATGGTGGAATACAGACATTATTACCCTGTGTACCAGTGTGATGGCACGAATGGTGTGACTATATAGTGTACAGCCAGAGAAATGAAAAGCTGTGCTCCATTTGTGTACAATGAGTTGAAATGCATTCTGCTATCATGTATCACTGACTAGAACAATTTTTTTAAAAAAGTATTGGAGAAAGAATAGACTTTTCAGTTAAGAATGTTGAACAATTGGGCACCCAATGTAAATTACCAAGATACACTCCATACTAGACTATACATAAGAATAAAAAATCATTTAACTCCACTGGAAAAAAAACTAATAAGTAAAACTATAATAAAACTAATAAGACGAATAACAAGGTTTCAAGATACAAGATTGAAACCCAAAAATCACTTGCATGTCTACGTACTAGCAATGAATAATGAAACCAAAAATTTAAAAATAGTATAAACAAAAGCCTCAAAAAGCATAAAATAGGTACAGAGCTAATAAAATATATATAAAAGTTGTATGCTAAAAACTATAAAATGTTGTTGAAAATAATTAAATAGCACTTGAAAGTAGATATATTGTATTGGAAGATTCACTATTGCTAAAGACATCAATTACCTGCAACCTATTGATGGATGAAATCCAATCAATGTCCCAGCAGGATTTTTTATAGACAACAACAATGTATTTCCAAAATTTGTATGGAAAGATACAGCAACCAGAAGAGCTAAACCAATTTTGAAATAGAACAAAATAGGACTCAAACAACCTGATTTCAGAATTCACTGTAAAGTTACAGAAATATATATACATATTTTTTCTAGACAAATATTCTAGATAAAAATTATAATTATATAGATAATTAACACACATAATTCTAGTCCTCCAACTTAGTAAAAAAAGAACTGAGTAACTTAATAAATATGGGCAAAAGATACAAACAAAAACTTTACCAAAAAAGTTCACCAAACTTCTTCACCAAAGATATAAGAAGCATATGTTGTTTAACGTCTTTAATCATTAGGGAAATGCAAATTAAAATTAAATATGATACCACTATACAATTACAAGGATACATAAAATTAACCAAATTATTACCTACTGGAAGGTTGCAGCCAGTGAAATTCTCATATCATGCGGGCAGAAATGTACGGTCCACCAAATCACTTTGAAAAACAGTATGGCAGTTTCTTGTAAAAGTACAACATACATTTACCATATAACCTCACAATCCTATTTCCAATTATTCATCAAAAAATAATAAAATATGTCAATGCAAAAACCTGTGCATGAATGTATCAAACCTATTTATTCATAACCACCAAATCCTGGTAGCAACCCTAATGTCCATAATCTGGTGATGAAGCTATTCAATGGAATAGTTCATAGCAATAAAAGGGAGTGGAGTACTGTTACATCCAATAACATGGATAAATCTCAGAGGTGAAATTCTAACCAAAACATGCCAGACAATTATGTTTTAGGTATTTTATGATTCCCTTTCCATGACATTCTGGGAAACATGAAATAAAAATTCAGATCATTGGTGGCCGTGGGAGGGAGGTGAGGAAAGAGACACCAGGAATTAGAGAACTACTAGAGCCAGTGGAATCATGTATTTATTATGGAGGTAATAACATGACTTTATATTTTCAAAACCAATGCATAGACCTGTACACCTAAAAGGTGTGAATTTTATTATATGTAAATTATATATCAATAGACCTGACTGTAAAAAAACAGGTAAGAAAATACTGGGAGAAAATATCAAAATTAATCATATCTCAATATAACATACTAAGTATCAAAAGCCCAGGTGTGTACAGTACTCCTACAAATAACACAAAAAGGGCAGCCAGGTTTAAAATTGGACAAAGATAAAGATGGGCAATTCACATTATAGCAATTATGAACAGTCAACAATCACAGACAGTTCAATCTGATATGTAATCAGGGAAATACCAATTATGACCAAGTGAGAACCATTATTTTTCCATCAGAAAGACAAAACTTTTTATCAGGCATCGATGAGCATGCAAGGCAAACTCCATCTCTACACTAACACCCAAAAGGGGATGATGGAATTTGAACTATATCCATACTTGGCTTGATCAGAGGACAGAAAAATAATCTTTGAAATAGTTGGGTGGTTGTCTTTACTATTCCAATTGGTGGGCCTGTGGCACAGAATGAGGTATAATGGTCCTCATCTTACCTGCTGGTGAATTTAGTCTGGGAACAATTGTGCAGACTGGAGAACCCTCAGGAGGTGTGCAAGAATGATTCTAAGGATTTACCCACGACCAAGCAAAAAGTGATGTCCAGCCACATCAATGGTAGAGCCTCCTCAACATTCTCAGGGAAGAAACACAAATGTGAGGTCAAGACTAGTGCAAAATTTAGAACAAAGATAGAATGGAACTGATCCATATATCCTTCTACTAACTTATGGTGACAAATGGAAAAAGTTTATACATTAGAACTTTATGAAATTTGCTCAAATATTCCAGGATTAAGGATTTTCAATGGTTGAGCTTCCAGACCATTATTATTAATTTCCAGAACTTTTTTTTTAACTGTGTTCACCTCTGACCTTAATCAAGCTCTGACTTCCCAACCTAACACAGAGTAAATCATGAATCCCCTGTAAAAACTCATCAAAGACACAGATTTTGTCTTACAGTATTTTTTCCTGAAAAACACCTAGGTTAGTACTAGACATGAAGTAGAACCTCAATTGCTTTAAGGAGTAAAGAAAAGGAGAATGGGAAAGAATCATCTAGATAAAATACACATTGCAGAATTCTGAAATGAAAAGGACAAGACTTCATAGAGGCAGGGAGCAAGATGCCCAGGACTAACAGGAGAGCTCACATAGAAGACAGGACAGCCCATCCTACAAAAGGCCACTCACTAGCCCTGACCATGGGGCCTTTGCTGAGCCCAAACTGCACAACTGGAAAAGCTGGTTAATCATTAGTCACTTCACAGGACCACTGAGCTATGAAACGAGACTACACATCCGAGGCAAAGTACATCTGAGGATGTACTGGGCACGCAGGTGACGCTCACAGTCATTTTCAGAAGAAAGCCTGGGAGGGAGGTGAAGGGGGGCTCAGGACGTGGCACCCCATTTTCATGGTGAGGAAAAGCAGAAAATAATTTGCCCAAGGTCTCGGGGCTAATTCTAAGTTACAAGCACGGTGACCCCCCAGGTCTTAACGTCCCTCATGCAACACACCTGCCCCTTGCTACCTGCCTGGCTGGGGAGTCCCAGCAATGGAAATCCAAGATCCCGTAACTTTAACAGAGGTGAGGAAAGGGGGTCACAGGAGGAGTGAGGAAGGGTCTGAAAAGACTGGGGAGCCCTCGGATGCAGGGCGGCCACAAGAAGCGACAACTTAGGCGGTCCCCAAACCCTGCGCACTTTGGCCCCAGGGTCTCTGGGGGACCTCCGACCCGGGTGCGCCCCGGATCCCACGTCAAGTCTACACCCCGTTCCCTGCCAAGACGCAGCGTCCAACTCACAGACACCTCAGCAAAGGGGCTGCCAGCCCGCGTCCAAGCCGCCAGCTTTCCTGTGGCGCCGCAGGGGTCTAGGGCTGTTGCCATCCGTTGCCACAGCAACCGCGGAGCGCTGCACAGTCTAGCAAGCCGGGCGGTGATTGGAGAAGACGAGCGTCCTTAGCAACCGCCGGGGAGCGCTGCTTGACGCAAAGGGATTTAGTTTCCAGGGACCCTCGGGACACCGGCTCACCCCAAAGCCACCCTTGACCAGGAACCTGTCCCAGTTCCTTAAAGAAACTTTGTGCATTATCTCCTTGGACACCTGCCCCTCTGTGTTGCTGCGCGGACCCCCATTTCCACAGGAATTTTTAACCTTGGGTCCTTTGACCTCTTCTGGAAGTCCGTGCACCCTTTTAAGTTAGGTACAAAAGTTATGTCCATTCACCCGGTAAGATGGTCCGTAGCTGAAGATTCCCAGAGAAGTTGGAAGCAAAACCCAGGTTGCCTGGTGCCCCAGACTGTCCAAAACGAGAACAATGTCCACGTGCGTGAACCCCAACTTCTTTTTCAGAGACAGAAAACAAATAGTGGTTCTTCCCAGACTTTAAGTCATACCTTCAGACATCTTCCTTCCTTTGTTTATTTAACAAGAGTCTATTTCTCAGTAACCATGGGTCATATCTTTGTCATAAAAGCATTTTTGCTAGGTACGAGAAGGTTGCAACCGTGAAGACAGTTTCGCATTTCTTAGAGCTTAACTTCTGGTGTGGGAGACAACAGAGGCAAACACAAGCCCACGGACTGTGATAATAAGTAAACAGTGGCGATATGCCGGAGTGGCAAGGTGATGAGCAGGAGACATGGTGGTCAGGAGATGGCATGTGAGCTGAGAGATGAGAAGGCACTAGCTACAGAGGGCAGACAGGCAAAGCTAACAAAGTTAAGAACAGAACAGAGTTTGATGTTCGAGAAAATTAAAACCCAAGGTGGTTGCCACAGAGAGGGCAGGAAAGACTGTGGTAAGACAGTCAGATGGCTCTTGCCTGGACCTTCACAGGACTGGCTCCTTCTCCTCCATACTCCCTAGCTCCTCCATTCCCCACCATGCCCTATCATGTCACTCCGTTTATTTCCTTCATAGCCCTTGTTACTTTTTATTATGACAACAGAGACTGTTATTTGTATCCCAGTAGCTAAAACAATAACTGGCCCTGGATGGAAACTAAATATTTGTGAGCTGCATGAATCTGTACATCACAATACCAAGCATTGTGGGAGACTGAAAGGTTACAGTGGCAAACAAGAGGAACACACTGCTGTCTTCCGGGAGCTTAACTGTCTGTGGAGTAAACGAATTACAAGCTATGTGGGCAAACTGTGTGCCGAACTGAATGATTCATACTGCATGTGCTGTGAGGAGGCACTCAACAATTCCCTTAATCATTTCTTTAATCTGACATTTATATTTCAATTCAGTTTCACAAATATTGAATATCTACTATATGCCAAGCATATATATTGCATAGACCAATGATATCTAGCAATTGAGACAGACACCAACTACCTGTGGAACTTAATCAACTGCCAGCTGTCCATCACAGTTGCCTCTAGTCACTTGTGACCACAGAGTTCCTGATACATAGGAACTACAAGGTCCTAACTACAAGGTGAACTTCAAAGCCTTAGAGCAAAAGAAGAATGAAAATAATCTCATTACTAATTTTTAAAGATTGATTTTATCTTGAGATTATAATGTTTCACATATTTTATTAAATAAGATCTATTATTTAAATTAATTTTTCCTTCTTTCTAATTTGACTTTGATAAAATGTTCAATTACACATGAAGCATGCTTTATATTTCTATTAGACAGTGCTGATCTACTGGGAGTTTAATGCTAGTTGAATAAACAAATGAAATCTTGTTATAGATGTTAAAATAGACATTTTGGATTTAGTGTACTAAAAAGCACATGTCATACAGAGGAAGTCAACTTACAAAGAAAATAAGTCAGGCAACTCTTAAACCTTTCACACAATGAAAGTAGCAGAGAGTTAGGAATAGGTGATCAGGGAGGATTTCTTCAAAGAGAGCTGAGCTGTGAATCCGTCCTTCAAATCCCCGGACAAAAGAAAGGGGCTTTGAAGATGCCAGTGGATGAGTTTTAAAAGGGACACCAGTGAAGCCAGGCGCGGTGGCTCAAGCCTGTAATCCCAGCACTTAGGGAGGCTGAGACAGGAGAATCGCGAGTTCAAAGCCAGCCTCAGCAATGGTGAGGCGCTAAGCAACTCAGTGAGACCGTGTCTCTACATAAAACACAAAATAGGGCTGGGGATGTGGCTCAGTGGTGGAGTGCCCCTGAGTTCAATTCCCAGTACCAAAAAAAAAAAAAAAAGGGGACACCAGTGGTTCAGTAGGCTTGTGTCTGAATGCCCACTGGGAAACCCCTCACCTATAGGGCAAGAGATGAGTCCACTAATCATCACATGGCTGAACTTCTTGGTTAAGAACCACCCACATTCTTCCCCCAGAGTTTATCACCTTGAAAAACGTGTGAATGTTCCATGAGGCACAGATGGGGGCCAAGCAAGAGAGGTTGCAGGGTCACTTTAGGTCCTTTCTAGGAGGGAAAAGCAGGTGGGACAAAGAGAGCTCAGTCAAGGAAAACTGAGTGCTGCAGTTTAAATGTGTCTCTTCCAAAATCCATGTGTTGAAACTTAAGAGCCAATGTGAGGCCTGTTTGAGGTGTTCCTCCGTCATGAGAGGGATTAGGTGTCCTCATAAAGGGACTTGACCAAGGAGTTCAACCTCTTGCTCCTGTCTTCTATCACAAGAGGACACAGCATTCCCTGCTCCATAGGAAGTAGCATTCAAGCTGCATTTAATGGGCTTATTTCTTGCCCTTTTGGGTAAAGGATTTCAAGGAGGGGATTCAGATACAAGCTCAACCTGGCCCTTGAACCATAGGTGACATCTGGTCCTCACTAGACAGTGAACCTGCCAGCACCTTGATCTTGGACTTCCCAGCCTCTGAACTGAGAAAAATAAATTTCTGTTCTTTATAAATTACCTAGTGTCAGGAATTTTGTTATAGCAGCACAAACAGCCTAAGACACTGAAGGTATTGTTAAATTCCCAAGGACCAAGGAAAAGCAAAGACCAGCCAAAAGAGAGGTATATTTGACCCCATTTTTTCATGGAGTATAGAGTCCCAGTGATGAGGGTAAGTTCTCTTACTCTTTGAAAGTGCCCCATGAGAGGACACATCACTTAATAATAGAAGTATCAGACCAGTAACAATTTTATTACTGTCTTTTTCTCTCCTCCTTCTCATGCCCCAAATCCAGAAGGATCAGAAAACAATTCTCCAGCTGAGGATTCAGGTGTAGAGACATCAATGAATCCAAATAGAAGACCACAGAAAAAAAAATAGAGAAAGGTGACTATGTTTCCATTCCCCAATTATAAAGCTCCTTCCTTTGGTAGGCTCAGGCTAAAAACGAAGAGAAACTGCAACTTTGAATTAAATGAAAAGTATTGACTATCACCTTGGACAGAATATTTGATAACTATATTGAGACTGTGTTTTGACAATTCAGAGGGCACACAAAAGTCTTGGCACTTGATTGAGTTTGCCCATGGGCAGGGGGGAAAATCACCCCACAGAATAAGTTTAAAGAGACTAGAAAACAAAAATTAAGTTTCTTGTTTGACTTAAGGATTACAGAAGAAATATGAGATAGGGTGTAAGTATGGGCAGAAATGTGTTAATCCTGAAGCGACCAAACAATAGATGATACAGTATTAAAGATGAGAGTGCATGTTATTATGGTGAGGAAAGTGGGATAAGGTTATCTAAAGTCACATAGCACCTCAGCCTCGGACCTGAGGTCCCCACCCGCAGAGGCCTCATGGGGACAGCAGTCAGTGGTGATAGCTGCTGCTCCTCAGGGCCCATCTGAGTCACTGCACAAGGATGGAAACCTGAACACAATGATGTTCTTAGTGCCAGACGGATAGGCAGGCAGGCAGGCAGGTCTTCCCAGGGAAAACAAACAGAAACAAGAAATCCACTCAGCTGGACGTGGACATCTCAGTGAAGGCCAACTACAGAACCAAAGCATGGATAAAACTTGGGGATTGTTTTTGTTAACTTGCATTTCCCCTAAAGCACAGAGCCTAAGGGAAAGGATAAAGACTTCTCTGTTCTTAACCAGAGCTGCCTGACTCCTAAGGAATGTCGTACTTGGATTGGACAGGAGACTCGAGGTCAAGTCCTTGTTCTTTCTAAGGTGTGAATGAACCCATGAGCAGTGAAGACAGTGAAGACTGAGTCATCTTTTATGACTTCAGAGTGGGTTAGTAGGCTGGTTACCAGGAGAGCCCCATGCCGCTGAACCTAACCAAAGCACAGGATGGTCCTGGGCAAGGACGGGGAAAGCAAATGTCCAGAAATTGTGAAATTATGAACTGATCATTATATAGCATCTTATAGATCAATGTGTATAAAACTCTTAGAACACAGTAGTTGCTCAATACATAAGCAATAACTTCTTTCCTTTTTTTTTTTTCAGTGCTGGGGATGGAATGCAGAGGGCCTTGGGCAGGTGAGGCAAGCACTGTACCATTGAGCTACATTCCCAGCCCTGATTTTTCTTACTACTAGGAAATGACTCCAGTTCTGTCACTTACTCCCTGTGGTGTAGAGTTTGCTACTTAACTTCTCTGTGCTGCAGTTTCCACTTCTATAAAATAGGGGCAATTATCATGAAAGATTTTTGAAGAAGACAAACTTTGTCAAACTTGAGCCTAACATCTCTACTTTTTTCAACTGTCCTATTTTGTGTTAACTGGGGCTCTTGGATTCAAAACAGAGAAACTGATTCCCACTAACAGATGAGAATTTGCTTAAGAATTAAACTAAATGGTGGGAACTGAAGGCAGCCAGGTTGCTCTGGAGAAGGCCATCAATAAACAGAAAACAAAACAGAGTGTGTCTCTGTCTCTCTCTAAGGCTTCAAATGTCCCTTCATTTCTGCATCTCCCCCTACATCAACTTCACTTTCCTCCTTCACTTTAGACCTGTCTACTTCTCTGCCTGAATCTCCAAAAGAGTCATCCCAGTCCCCTCACACACCCAGCCTGCCATGTGTATCTCTGTCTCTAAGTACAGAGGGTTAAATAGATGCTCTAAAAAAAGTTATCTCTATGTTTTAATATCTAGACTGTGAATGTTACCTTATTTGCAGATGTAATTCAATTAGGAGTCTTGAGAGGAGATCATCCTGAATTACCTATAAGGTGGACCTTACATCCAATGAACTTGTAAGAAACAGGAGAGGACACTGGGACATAAAGAGAAGGAGACAGTGTGACTAGACAGGCAGAATTGGAATGGTATAGTCAAAGATGCCAAGGGACACAAACAATCACCAGAAGCTTGCCAAGGCAAGGAAGTGTTCTCCCCTGGAGCCTCTGGAGGAAGTGAATGCCACTGGCACCTTGAGTCTGAACTGGCCTCCAGAACCATGAGAGAATTAATTTCTGTTGCTTTAAGCCACTAGTTTATGGTCATTCGTTGCAGCAGCCATAGAAAACTCATACAAGTCGCAATTCAAACAATTTGGAAAGAATCTGGTTGGTTTAAAGCAATGGTGCAATGCTAATCCAGGTCCATCTCATCTTTTGCAAAAGAGATGAGTCACGTGGGATGAACATACTGCCAGATCCTCCTTCTACATGGAAGATGTTTGTTATTCTCTAGAAAGAAGAGATGTGCCAGGCAGGGACCCCCAAAAGTCATCTACCACACAGGAGTTCTCATCACCCAGGTCCCAAACGACCAGATCTCTTTTTTTCCAAACCTCTTTCCTCTATCTCCACATCCTATTCTTTCAACATTTTTGGAACAATTCTCTCTCCAATTTTTCACTTCTAAATATTTTTTCAAAATGCACCACTTCTTTCCAACTCCCCTGTCCCAGATCTTCCTCCAGCAAGCCCTGCCGCTTGCCTTGGTATACTGCCACTATCCCCAAACTGTGTACTAAGACACCCTGGGGTGCTACAGAGAAACCACAAGTGTGTCTTGGGACATTTCAAATTTCTGAGAGAATCACAGCAACACCTGGCAGATCCTGTGCAAGCCACTAGCTCGAGGCAGTTCGCATTAGATTATTATGCTTTTACCAATGGCATCAACTCTGTTCAAAACTGGGATTTACCAATTGCTGTGATGAAAGGCATGTACCTCTAGAAAAATCAATATGGAACAAGAAATGAGAGTGGTGATGTCCAATAAAAGTCCAAGGCTCAAGCAGGTGTACAGTGGCCAGTGTGTACTTGATTCTACATAAATTCTTATAAGCTATTTGAAACTGACTATTTAATAAATGGAATTGTTATTATTTTGTTGGTCTTCATATGCTATGGAACAATTACTAAGACATTAAAAATATTGCTCACCTTTTACCCTTATTTTTACCAAGAGTAGGGGATGGAACGGACTCCCATTTTTAAAAGGAGCCATGTATAACACATCGCTAGTACCCTCTGGGGAAGAAGAATTGCTGGACTCTTCTGAACAGAATGACTTTCTGAGATAATTTGCTGTGTCGCATAGATAATAAGTTCTCTTTGCTTCTTCTTGTGGAAATGTCTAACATGTTCAAGTCAATACAAAAAGCATGCGTTGAGCATTTAATGGGTAGCATTGGGATAAAAAACACAAGACCCAAGAAATAGTCCAGAGATTCTGTTTCACTTTTTATTAACTTTATGCACTGATGCCAGCTACTTTACCTCTCTGAACTTCAGATTCTGTAGCTATTAAAAGATACGATGTGGGCTGGGATTGTGGCTCAGTGGTAGAGTGCTTGCCTCGCATGTGGGAGGCACTGGGTTCGATCCTCAGCACCGCATATAAATAAATCAAGGTCAATCAACAACTAAAAAAATTTTTTTTAAAAAAAAGATATGTTAGCCGGGCATGGTGGCTCAAGCCTGTAATCCCAGCACTTAGGGAGGCTGAGACAGGAGAATCGCGAGTTCAAAACCAGCCTCAGCAATGGCGAGGCACTAAGCAACTCAGTGAGGCCCTGTCTCTACATAAAATACAAAGTAGGGCTGGGGATGTGGCTCAGTGGTCGAGTACCCCTGAGTTCAATCCCCAGTACCAAAAAAAAAAAAGATATGTTGCAGTCATTAGAAGATGTTATTTGTGAGCCTACTATGTGCTCAGTACTATTTTATAGTGTAATGCAGAGTTTCAACCTTTTCTTTTTCCAATGTCACTCCCTAAGGAGACTCTTTAGAGATTCTTGTTCTCATCATGCCCCCCAATTTTAATACCATGTATACATTCTATGCCTGTTAGCATACCATGTGTATATCTGTGCTTTTTATTTAAAGCTATTTTTGCACCCTCAAGAACCAATTTCCTCCCCCTGAGGAGACAAAATAGATAGCATCTCTGTCTTGACAAAGCTTATATGCTAGAGTAAGAATTTGTATAGTAAGTAAATAAAGTAAAATATCAGACAGTGAAAGTGCTGTGAAATCATAAGATAGGACACTGCTATGAAGAAGAATGTTGGAGATGAATCTGAAGCCTCTCTGATGTGACCCTGATGGTGAGGTCTAGAAGACACTGGCCAGCTGTGCATCTATGAAGGGGAGCCTTGTAGACAAGGGAGTCCTCAATGGGGAGGCTACTTGCTGGGCAAGAGCTTGGGGAGAGAAGACATAAAAGCAGAGCCCAGTATGAAGTGACACTGCCATCATAGGTTATTCTGAAGAATAACATAGCATAGAAAAACATCTTATAAATAGTGGGCTGCTCAATAATTGAGAGGGATTGTTATATGCAAAGTGCTCCTTTTAGGCATCAAGCAGAAAGTGATAAAGCTCTGGCCCCAGGTGTGAAAAAGAATCCTCTTTGGAAAACAGCTAAAGAGGCTGAATTCTGGGAAAGGTAAATATAGCCAAAGATATCATATATCTAGATCAATCTAGAAGAGAGGGAAATGTTAAAAGAAATGAGGCCTAGCATTTCTGAAGTGCTTCCCAGTTGTTTCTATGCTGAGATTTATGCAAATGAATTCTCATAACTTTTCAGGGCTACTCTCTTAGTTTCACAACTGAGGAAGAGAGATGCAGAGAGTACACGTGGCTTGCCCAGAACCAAGCAGGGAGCAAACACCAGGGCTTGGGTCTGACTGGCGTTTAAGGTCTTCACCGAGATGACACTGCTTCTGGTCTCTCCCCCAGCAGCATCCAGTTCTTTGCAGCATTCCATCTTCTACACTCACCCCCCTATCAGTTACTTATATTCACTCAACTTGTGCAACTGGGCTTCAGACTTAAGCCCAACTATAAGAAAACCAACTATAAAGCTTTTATGGGGCCTAGGAGAAAAAGCTGTGGGCATGATGTTTAGCTACCCATTGTCTTGCTTACAGTGAGAAAATATATCTTATTTTATATCCTAAGGATCAATCAATATGTCTTTACATATGCCTGGTTGGAAGAAAAATGAAAAGCAGATTTTATTCTGTTTTAGACTTCCTAAAAATGCAAATCCAGGGACTTCCAACAGAACTATATGCCAGTGATTAATTGTCAAGAGGAGACACCAGGCACTTGCTGTGTCTGACGGCTGTGGGTGTAATTTAAAGAGCAATAGACATAAACATCAAGGGTCAAGGATTGATTCATGAAGGTGTTGCAGGACACTGGACTGGAAGCATATGGTAGAAAAGACCTAAGGCTAAGAGTGGGTGGAGCTAGATGCTAGTCTGTAAAAAATCTCCCCAATTAATCATCAAGTATGTACAACTGTGGTAGAATAACAATTATAGATACACTGTGGTTTCTTCTCCCAAATTTTATAAGCTTCAAACCCCATGAAGTCTGAATTAGCTACTGGATAGAGCTTATAATTATTCACACACATGTAAATATTGATGTGTGATATATCATAGAACAAATAATGCTGCAATAACCATAAAAAACATACGATAAACATAAGACAAGTTAGGAAGGGAAAGACCGTGGTTGGCTGAAGTTGTCAGGTAAATTTCTAGGGAAATCGATTGTTGAAGGGCCACTAACATTTGATTCCTTTGATTCATCAAATGTTATATTGGAATCTTTCTCTAGAAAAGATTGTGCCAGCCACTGTGGGGCCACTGAAAGCCCTCAATCCTTTTCATTTATTTATTTGGCATATTCAACAGCTATTCAATGAGCACTTACTCCTTGGCAAACCCTGTGAGCACACTGGAGCTCGAGAAAGGAGAAGAAAAGGAGAGGCGAGCCTTCCAGCTTGGGGCACAACATTACTATAAATGGTTCATCTTGATTTGCTCATGATGAAGATGATGATTTCTGAGATTAAAAATTAAGTTTAGGGCTGGGGTTGTGGCTCAGTGGTAGAGCGCTTGCTTAGCATGCGTGAGGCACTGGGTTCGATTCTCGGCACCACATATAGATAAATGAATAAAATAAAGGTCCATCAACATCTAAAAAAAAAACATTTAAAAAAATTAAGTTTATATATTTGGGAATAAAGGACCAGTTGGTGACAAAATTAAGAATATCAAGGAGAAAGTGGAAATGGGCTACAACATTAAGTTCAGAGGTGTAATGAATCTGTTTCTTTTTTCTCTTTCTGGAAAAAATGAAGAATGATTTGTGAAATACCCAGACCAGATGACCTAAAAATGAAGGAATTGATTGATTTGAGTCCACACAATTTTTTTTCTCTGATGATTTCAATACCTGTTGCAGCAATGGAGGGAAATATGTAAGAAATCACTCATGTGTTCATTTAAGCACACACCTCTCAGACACCCAGGCATTCAAGATGGTATCAACTGTGTCAAACACCAGGAACAGAGAAGTCTATGTAAAAGGGGTATAACCATGGTTCCTGAGAAGTTCCTTTCATTTATAGCTGTCATGAAGTAGGTCATCCTTACAATTCACTTGAGAAGTAATGCAGAGCAAGTGAGGGTAGTTCCGGTTTAAAGGTGAAGAAACGAGTGAGGATCAAGGACTTGGCCAAATTCCAACATTATTTAATATGAGAGTTCAGAACGGAATTTGATATCTGGATCAGAAGACCAGCCTCCTTCTTGTTCCCTTATCTTTAAGTAGCAAGTCCTGTCCAGGAAGGCCTTGAGGCCACAAGAGGACTTTAACAGCCTGATGAATGGAGCTGCTTATAACTTACTGAACACAGCCTTGTCCCACATGAGGTTCAGCACCAGATCTGTCTTCTCAGTGGAATCTAATGGGAGTCCCAAGAATTATGGCCTTCCCTCATTGACAGAATCAAAAATAGCTTTTAAAAAGTCACTAGAGAGAAAGTCCTTGAGAAGTGAGATGAAACGATGAGCAAAGCACTCCAGAGAAAGACCTGAGCTGCTCTTCACAACTGAGTTCAAGGAGCTGAACCTGCCCCCACAGGGCAAAGACAATGGCGAGGGGCATGTTCTGCACAAGCAGAGGTGCTCTGAGGGCTCTGTTATCCCTTCAGCCTAGAGGAAAAGGATGAGTGATCATAACTGCCTTTCTGTGGTGCTTTATGGTTTACAAAGGTAGGTTCCGATAACTGTAAGGTCTTTGTTAAGGGTAGTAGAAAAACCCTGAGTTATCAGAGGTTTCATTCACTCATATTCAATATTGTAGGAGTATCTATGAGTCTCGAGCACTATACAAACACAAAGATTAATAAGACATAGGCCCTGCCCCAAGGGGCCCTGATGTAATGGAATCAGCCCCACACCTTGAAGTTCTGCTCCTTTACTAACCAAATCATTCTGGAGAAGGCATATGTCCTCTTTAACCATGCATTCTGAAGTCTATAAAATGGGTCTAATGATGCCCACCTTTCCTATTCTAAAAAAGGCTTTGAGTTGAAGGGAGGTCATGGCATGAAAGTACTTTGTAAACTATGGAGTTCCCATCCCGTACTCTTGCCTCATGCCAACACTGACGGGGATGGATGTCCACAGATTTATTATCTAGGTGTGGTAACAACTGCGCCAGAGCCAAGTCTTTAAGAGGAAGGGGCCCAGAAGATTAGCTGAGCCAGGAGTCTTCCATAGCTGACTAGGCTTAGTATCAAGAGGAAACCAGAAAGTCAAGATTTAAATCACCCCATTTCCCTCATCTTGCCATTAGACCAACCCCAAGGCTTTGGAGAGTCCTCAGCCCCTGACCTCATTAGAAAAGCAGATGGACATATCAGAGGGGTTAATGGCAGCCAGTGATGACTCCCTGATATGATTTGGTCCTAGCTGCTGACCCTCGAGATGGTTATGACTTTGAAAACAGAAGGGCTGACTTTTGGTAGGGCATGAACAACAAAGTAAATCTAAAACTATGTTAGGATTTAAGAGAAATGACTCCTCTTTATAGGAATAGGGAAGAAAACAAAAATTAAAATTAGTAGCAACATTGCAGACTTTTAAGTCAATCACTGTCTACCTACACTAATACAGGTAGTCATGGCATAGATAATACACCAAAAAGAAGCATTCCAAAATATTCTTAGCTGTTCTGTTAATGAGGGCAAAACTGGCAGCCTGAGAGAAGGAACAAAGTACTTGGCATATGCATAGGTGGACACTGCAGGGGTGCATGTGTGTGTGTGTGTGTGTGTGTACATGAACATATGCACATGCACATGTGTATTTCCTGATAGCCAACATGAAGATGAGTACCTAAACCTAAACCTTTGTGGATAAAGTGGGATTGCATCACATGTTTTGTCTGTATTCTTCCTATTTTGGACCAACTGCCTTAGTCTGTCAATGTCTACCTCGCCACCAAACCCTTTAATAAACCATCTTTACTTCTGCTGCTGGAAACTCAAACCACCAGAATTATCAAGAGTCATGTAAGATTAAAACTCTATACCATGGATAAATAGAATTCCCAAAGAGGTAAAAACACCTGTGGTTTGATTATAGTTGCTGCTTTTATCAGATTATCTGTGAGCGTTTCCCATCCCAGGATAACAGTTCTTGTTCCATGCTCAGAAAAGAGTTTTGTTATTTAGGAGATCAGAAGATGAGATAGTTTCAAAATCAGTGATGACTATCTCTGCGGTCTCTGCTCTTCCCATAGGAGCA
Source organism: Geosciurus inauris (assembly GCA_004024805.1). Lineage (NCBI taxonomy): Eukaryota > Metazoa > Chordata > Mammalia > Rodentia > Sciuridae > Geosciurus > Geosciurus inauris. The sequence continues at coordinate 20,620 of PVHX01006313.1, read as the reverse complement.
CAGCTTGACTGAGTTAGTGGCTCAATATTCAGAAATTTCCAAAGACAGCATTAATCTTCTGGATTAATCCAGTGACTTATCCAAACTCTTGCCCATGAGCACTTTTGGACCCATGGTTCCTGTTTCCCCTTCTGTTAGCCCTTCTCTGTCCAGCATTGGGCAGCAGATAATACAAGGGGCCCCTGGTCTAGACTGCTCCTGCATTCCTCGGCAGACTGCCTATGGGAATTTTGCAAATTTCTCATGCACTTTTAAACTTCAATAATGAAGACTGTGAACGTATGTGAACAAGTGGCAGATGGAATTTGAAAGCCAATTTATTTTGTTCATTAAAATTTAGGACATCCATATTACACAATCAAGCACAAGGGACGCTTTTCACATCTAATGAAAGAGGCAACTGGCTACTTCATGCGAGAAAGAATTCAATTTTACATTTAAATGCCATCCCTGGAGTATGACATGGGCTCTCGGTGTTATAAAAGTTTAAAGAAGGTGAGGTTTAGCTGGGAGATTTTTGAAAGTACTCGTAATCAAAGTGAAAAAATAAATGAATGGAGAAGCCGACATCTTGATGAGGAGGAACCAGGTAACCGTACCAAGTTTCCTGACCCACAGAAACAGCGAGATAAAAGATGTTCTTGTGTTAAGCCACTAAAAACAGAAAAATGAATAGAGATTTTGTTGAACACCCACATATACTTCTAGGCAAGTACATTTTCTCCTTACCTTCTTTCTTCCTCTTTTCTAACTTGATACAAACCATGCAGCAAATAGAAAAGGTCTGGTCATTAGATTCTGGGCCCTGGGTAGCTTTTTTCCATCAAAATCCACTACCTGCAGGGAGAGATACCTCCCCAGAGAGGTCTGCACATAACACACATGCAGTTTCATTGACTCTTCTGGAGAAAAAAAGTTTTTTGTAAGAAAATTCCAATTTCTTCTTGAAATAAATTCCAATAAACCATTAAATGTAGAGTAAAGGAACTAACACTGACCACAGTACATGAGGGCATTGGGAACCATCACCAGAGGAACCTTGTATTTCACACTCAGGAATTTGAACTTTATTCTGTAGGTGATTAGGAGCCGTTCTGACATTTTTGAAGATAGAATTGACGTTAAACCAATAGTTAGCTGATAGTACTGGGAAGGATAAGGGGGAGAGGTAGGGAAACACCAGGTAGGAGACTAAGATAATTGTTTATGGAAAATAACAATCTAGGGTTAACTAGGGGCAGTGTGGATGAGAGAGGGGGGAAGTACCAAAGCCAGTGAGGCAATGGCATCTTAGAAACTGGTGACTAGTTGGATGGATGATGGGGAAGAAAGTATATGCAATTTCAGCCACTAATCCAGAGATGAAATACAGAAGGAAATACTAATTGGAGGAAGATGGAAAAGTGATCACATTCTCACATTAAAAAAAGGGGGGGTTGCTTATTCTCCTGATAGGATGTGATAAAAATGGCACTTACCCTCTGGGATCTTCCCATAAACCCATAACCCCACTCTAATCAGGAGAAAGACAGCAAACAAATTCCAAGAGAGGGGCATCCTGTAATATACCTGACAAGTACCTATACCTCAAAACTGCTAAGGTCAGCCAGGCACGGTGGTGCATGCCTGTAATCCCAGCACTTTGAGAGCCTGAGACAGGAGAATCCCGAGTCCAAAGCCAGCCCTTAGCAACGGTGAGGCACTAAGCAACTTAGTGAGACCCTGTCTCTAAATAAAACACAAAATAGAGCTTGGGAGTGGTTGAGTACCCCTGAGTTCAATCCCCAGTACCAAAAAAACAAAACAACAACAACAAAAAAACTACCAAGATCAACAAGGAAATTCTGACAAACTGTCAGGTCAAAGAGGAGCCTTAGGAGACATAACCACCAACTGTCATATGAAATCTAGGATAGAAAAGGACAGACATAAGGTAAAAGCAAGGAAATTGAAATAGATAATAAACTGAATACATGCATATTAATGTATTGGTATTATTTCATTAATTATCACAAATGTACCACATAAAGTAAGAAGGCAATAATAGGAGACATGGTATGGGGTAGAGATAGAGGAAGAGGGAACTCTGTATTATCTGCTCAATTTCTCTGTAAACCTAAAACTATTCAAAAAATAAAGTTTGTTTTTTAAACATTTGTTTACTAAAGTTTTTGGTCTGTACTGACTGATCAAGGGCTGGGGGCACAGAGAGCAAATAAGCTCTTGATCCCTTCCCAGAATTACTCCATTGTATCTTAGACCACGTCACTGATAACACCATCTCCTCTTCACCACCTACGTGGAGGAGAAAACTGAGATGCAGAAAAGCATATTATTGTCTACCTTCAAAAGCTAAAGTTTCTGGTGCTGATGTTGATGGAGAAAAAGGGCACATATGGGTGAGATAGCAAAGGGACAATGGACAGGAAGACTGGCCCAAGGAGAGCATGATTTTTTCAATGACTGCATTGAGGTGGCAAAAACACTGAGAGCTTAAGGCCTCTGTGCTTTTGCATTTCATCCCCAAAACATTTACCCAACACCTGGACAGACTGGGCGTGGCTAGACACAAGGGACGTGAAGATGAGTATGTCACAGCTCCTGCCCATAAGGAGCTTGTAGTCTACTCTGAAAACAGGATGGCAAATAATTACATGGTGACAACAGGGATATTGAGTGTTAAAGAGAATAAAAGCATTTGGAGAGCACTGGAAGGAGAACAATGAATTAGGGAGGTGGTAAGAGAGGGTAGCACCAAGACAAGAGCTTTTTGAACCGGCCATCGAAGATAAGTAACCTCTTGCCATGGTTAAGTGGGAAAGAGATTCTCCAGGCAGATGATTTAACAATTGCAAAAACACGGTGACATTCAGCAGCACAGTGTGCTTGGGGGGTTGGGAGCCAGAGCATCAGGCAAGGACTTATTCCCTGGGAGCTGTAAGAAAGGTCCACTGAAGAGGAGAAGGGCTGGAGCTGGTAGAGGCTGTTGTAATAATTCAGGCTGTAGATGATGACACTCTTTAATCATGAGGGAATATTAAATAATGCCCAAGGTCTCCCACCTTCTCATTCCTCCACCAAAACATTCAAACCAAAAACACTGGAGTCCCCATGGTCCTCTGTCCTTAGCAATGTAGGAAGCAACAGCAGCCTGAGAATGGCAGTGCCCAAGCCTCCTGTTCTGAGAGAGACTTAAGGTCTTGGTTCATGACCATTTCAGAGTTCACTGGGGAATTCTGCATGCACATCCACCATCTACTAGGTCACACACACACACACACACACACACACACACACACACACACTCTTTCTCTCTTGCTCAGTAAAAGTCCACTCAGTTCCAGCTGTTACAAGGAGGCTATGCTCACAGCCTGTCTGGGCGCACTGTGACATAGCTTCTGACATTGAACTTGAGAAGCTGCAGATACTACTGATTAACAATCTTTTTTTCATTTCCAGGAAGACGTGTCAAAGCCATGGACATGCAGGCTTCCTCTTCCTTTGAAAATGGTGAAGACAACTTATGGCAGATAGTTTGCTCAGAAGCCAGTTGGCCACATGAAACCCAAGGGTTTGGTCTCAAATTCTCATTGTTCTCTACAAGGCACATAGCTGAAGGAATGCAGGCTCTGAGACCAGGAGCAGTCCTTCTGTGGCTTTGCTCCTTGGTTAGTACTAAGAAGAGGCAGGTGAAAGGCACTGACTCTGGAGCACCCAGACCTGTTAAATTCTAGCTCCACATCATACTAGAGGTAAAGTGATTTCACCTGTTTCCCCAGTAATAAAAATGGGCATAATGACAGTAGCTATTGGAAAAGGCTGTTGTGATGATTAAACATTATACTTTATGTAACGTTAACACACACAGCCTGGCACGTGGTAATCAAAGCTGGCTGGTAGGGCCTGTCTTGCTGGGCTTCCTTCACTAGCTCCACCTTGTGCCTCTGGGAGTTTTACATCAGAGCAACACAACATCACCCCCAAAGGCCTGTTGCTTCTATGGCTAAAGGCTGGGGACAGGGACTCAGTGGTGATGTGTTGGAACTCAACCGTCAAGGTTAGAATACCAGTTTCAGAGCTTCCTTGTTTTATGGTTTTGGGCAAATAACTTATCCTTTTTAGTCTCGGTTTCCTCATTTGTAAAATGGAAGTAATAACAGAAACTACCTCAGAGGGTTACTATGAGGAGTGAGTGAGATTTATCAATAAGGTTTCATGTAGTTGGATTTTGCTCATTCTTGATGCTGTATAGTAGACACTGTTACAAATATACTATGACTTACTTATCCATTCTACTGTTGATAGAAAATTGGGCTGTTTCCAGTTTGGAGCTATTACAAAGAGTGCTGCTATGAAAAATTCTTATATCTTTTAGTGGAAAATATATATATATATATATATATACACACACACACACACTTTTTGGGTCAAGTGGAATTTCTGGGTCATATTTAGTAGATAATTGCCAACCAGTTTCCCAAAGTGGTTGCTCCAACTGAAACCCATACTAGTAGTGTATGAGAATTCAGTTGCTCCACATCCTCACTAGTACTTGGTATTTTCTGATGTTCTCATTTTAGCCATTCTAGTGGCTTTGGAGCGCTATCATAGTGTGCCTTCCATTTGCATTTCCCTGGTGTCTAACAAAGTTGAGCACCTTTCCATACACATGTTAAACACAGTGTCTGGCATGTAGTAAGCATTCAATAAGTGTTAGCCATCATCATTATTATTGTTGTTCTCTGGTCACTGAAATATAATTTTCAAGTAGGGACACAGAGAATTCTTGAAGGTTTTAAGATTTTATTTTTTTGTGGTGCTTAGGATCAAACCTAGGACTTTAAGCATGCTAAAAAGCATTCTACCACTGAGCTATATCCCCAGTCCTAAAATTTCAGACTTTCTTGGCCACACGTACTTTTCCCCAAACCTACTTCTTCCTTGGCCACCTTCCCTATAGATAGCATGGTTCCTGTCTCCCACAGTCCAAACATGCTGACTAAGAGGGACTGAAAGCCAAGTGAGACTTCTGATCTTCACTCCAAACAGGTTTCCACCCCTGCTCAGATGTGTCACTTCCAAGAGACTCCAGACTCTGGGACTAAATCACCCCAAGTCTTGTCCATTTGACCCCATCTCCCTGTGGTTTCTTCCTGATGAACAGCTTTGACAATTCTCTCATTATCATGGCCTCTGGTCCAAGTCTAATTTGAATCTTTAATGCCTTCTGTTAGGAAAGATGCATCACTTGTTTTTATAAGATGCACACACCAATCCCCTTGCAAAGCCAGTATCCTGAGGGTTTTGTTAATGCATCAAGCCACAGAGCTCTGAGGAAAATTCCATTATGTCCCCAAAATAAGAAGACAGTTAAGCTCTACCTTCCACTCCAGTTTGGCTCCTACTGGTGAGCTCCAGGAAAAAAGAAAAAAATGGCATTGTGTAATTGGGGCTGGAGTTACATCTTGCAGGTTCTTGGGAAAGAGAGAAAGGAAAGTAGCATAATAATTACCAAATCAGGTCAAACATTTTTATCCATGTTTGTGAAAAATAATTTTCATTATGTAATGTAATAGACATAATTTTATTCTCTAAGTAGCTGACTGGGTTAGAAATTCTTCTTAAATGAGATCCAACTCTATTGAGAAAATTTCTTGGTATATTCACATGGTACCCCTGCCCTCAGGAACATGGAGGGGTACAAATACTCTGGATAAGACTTGAATACAAAATGTGCCTATTGAAACAGAGACTGAAGAAAAAGGAAAGAAATGCAGGTGAGGATGTGCTAAAAGCTGAAAAACTGGTTAAAGGATGTTCACTGGAACATGTGATCCCTTAAGACTTTGAGAAAGCTGCTTATTTCATTAAATGCATTGTGCAAATACATCTTTGGCAAAAAAAAAAAAAAAAACTGTGAAGGAGATTGGCATGCAGGTCTTCCTGGGGTAGAATCGAGAATATCTAAATATAGGAGGTACAAAGTATGGGACAGAAAAAACTAAACTGCTTGGATTTAGCAAAAATTGTGGTGAGAGCTCTGGACTCAGCTGCACTCAAGGTGATCAACTTGTCACAGCTTGTCCAGGACCTTTCCAGTGTTAGTATTGAAAGTCTTGCATCTTAGGAAACTCCTCTGTCCCAGGCAAACCCCAGTCAGGCCATGCAATAGAGAGTTTCAGTTACATTTACCCAGATTACCTAGGACCAGCAAGGTCCCAGGTGACAGAATTAAAATTAAAATAGCACATACACGTTCATCTTCCCCTACACAAACATACACACAGACACACACATACCAAAGCATATATGCTAAAATGCTAGGTGCTTCCTGACAGGTTAAATCGCCCTCTTCATCAATAATTTCAGGTTTTCACGTGATTTACTTGAAAGTTGCTTCCCTTTGCGCACTGAGGAAGAACCACAGCATTACCAGTTCCTACCTAAACCCCCAAGCTCAGCAGCCTGTGCATTAGAAGACACATAGTCTGATCCTGGGCCTTGAAGAGGGAGAGAGTAAGCAGCAGATCAAGAGGCTCCCTCTGAGACTCCTCAACCCACCTCTGTTTGCTTGTCATGTGGGAGAACTATCTTAAGAAGACTTGGATAAAGAATCTGTATCCACTGACCTCAGCTAGAATTAAATTATGTTTTCAACAAATTTAACTCAAACTTTTAAATTTTATATCTTAGAAAATGTACATTTATATCTGAGTAGAAGTAAATCTATTAAGAAATCAGCCCATGTGACCATGGGCTGGGAGTGTAGCTCAGTGGTAGAGCACTTATGTAGCATTCACAAGACCCTGAGTTCAATTCAGTCCTTCCATGGATTCCTAAATTAGAGTATACACTCCAAGATTCAGGTCAGAATTATATTTTCAGGCTAATAGGTTTAGAATAAGGCAGTATAATCTGGGTGTATTTCAGGGCATGATGTGCTTAGATTTTAATTCCTCACTGGAATTGGCACAAGAAATTGGCAGTATGGCCTTGGCCATATCCCTGCGAATGAGGGTTATGAGAAAGGAATCAAGAACTGGACCTGAAGAACTAAGAGGATATAGTAACCAACTAAGACGATGAAAGTTGTAGGTAGAGCAGGCCTAGGGAGAAAGATCAATAGTTGAGTATACAGTATATTAAGGAGAGGCTTCTCAATGGGAGATGTTTGGGGTCACTGGCACACAGATGGTGTGTAAAACCATGCCTGGATGAGACGATGAGGGGATGACAGCAGAGAAAGAATCATCTGTATGACCATGGGAGTGCTACGTTAGCTGGCTGGCTGACGTTCTCTCCCCTACCTCCATGCTATCAATCACTCCATCACAGCAGCAGGCTTGGCACTCCTTCAAGAGGAGGTAGTAGATATAGGACCAAAAATTTCAGACTCAGAGACAGAAGAAGAACTGGGGCTGAGCTGTGCCATTGCCAAGCTGTATTACTCTAGATACATCATTTAATTTCAAAGAGGCTCAGTTTCTCTGCCTGTATTGGAGATAACATTGCCTCTCGATCTTAACTCATTTGGGCTGTTAAAATAAAAATGCAATGGACTGAGTACATAAGTTTACTTCCCACAGCCTGGAGACTGGGAAGTAGAAGATCAAGTTCCACCAGATTCAGTGCCTGGTGGGGACCCACATCCTGGCTCATAGATGTCCATCTTCTCATTGTGTCCTCACAGTGCTGGAGCAAGGAAGCTCTCTGGAGTTCCTTTTATAAGGGCATAGTTGAATTTATGACAGCTTCACCCTCATAAACTAATCACCCTCCCAAAGTTTGACTTTTTAATACCATCAACTGGGGCTGAGGATCTCCATATATGAATAGGGGGCACAAACATTCAGATCATAACACTGCCTTACACAATATCTATGAGTGTTAAATGAGTTGAATAAAAATACTTTACACATCATTATCATTTCTATCTCATTATAATCTATGACAACTGCAGGAAGAAAACACCATGTTTCTATTAGTTATTAGGTATAAAGTTTAGCACAGTATCTAACAATGTTTAAAATGTACTCACCATACCCTTTGAAGCAGCAGTTTCAACTTACCCACAAGTAAAAAGATAAATATGTTAAGTATTGATAATGGTAAAGAAAAATAGGAAACAGTGTATACCAGTAACAGATTAGGTAAATAACCATGTGGTACATTCATACTGTGGAATACCAGTATGAATGTAATGATAAAATGTATGCCTACTGACATCCTGTTGCACAGGATATTCACTTAAAATAATACACAAAGTGCAGACAGTCCGTGTGTGTTTATTTCCAATTTATCTAAAATTTTCTATATATTCATATAATACATTTTGATACAGGCATAGCAAAAAGACTAGAATAATACACTCCACACTGTTGAGAGTAGTCACCAGGTCACTGTGTGTGGCTGCAGAGTTCACTTACCTCTGAGGAGTGCAATTGGTGTTGAAGAGAATGATACTCACTTTCTCTTATATACACTTTGGAATACTCTGAAGTTTAATAACAAACAAAAAATGTTTTAAAGGCAAGCTACACACCAATCCCTGGGCCCCAAGGTTCTTAAGGGAACAGGTGCACCAGAACACAAAGGATACGTCCAAGATATATGCATTTTACATCCTCAGAAAAAATGTCTCTGTTGAATTCCGGCTCTGTTTTTGATTCTGCCAGCTATGGCTGCCTTCCTACCAATCTAAGGAGTTAACTTAGCAGCAGCCTGGTGAGGGGGAACATAGCCCCCAAAGAAGGGCCACTTTGGGAAGGAAAAAGAAAATGCAAATGTGTTCTGAAAGCAGATGGTATCTGGAAGGGAAAGTGTGTTTGGCAACAAGAAGGGAATCACAGGGGAAAGAGAGAAAACCAGCAAAAGAGAAACAGCCAAAGGAGGTGGTAATTAAGTGCAAAGCTGAAGATTTCCAAGGGATTTTTCAGCTTTGGCGAGAGTCAGGCAAGAGTCAGCCTCTGGACAATTCTGTGGAAGTGTGCAGAAATTGTTTTTCACTTCTTTTCTTTATTAAAAGTATTCTGCTAGAGCCACAGATCTGAACCACAATATCCTGACACTGGCTTGTTAGCAATGTTCCAAGTCTTGAAGTTTTCAAATCATTTCACGTTTCTTTATAGTGAGAGGACCTGAGGTTAGCTTTCTTGCTCACTGGCATTCTGGTATGTTTCCTGGAGTGGGAAACGAAGTCGCTGCCAATATTAAAGGAGCTGTGTGTAACCAGCAGACTATTTGTCTCACCAGGTCCCAATGTTATCACTCTTCTCCGGCTTCTGGAGCTTCCTGTGGCTCACTGGAGGAGTAGGCAGGACAACTATAATGTTAAGAGATGCTTGTAACAAGTGCCATGCCATTTTCCAATCCCTTTATAGCATCAATCAAAGAAAAGCATCTCAAAGACCAATAACAAAGGGATTAATTGATGGACTATTTTGCACTCAATAGTTTGCCATGCAGCTGCTCAGAATATTAACAAGCACCACTGAACTATGGCTGTTCCAGGAGGGAACAGCTGTACAGACTGCAGGCCTACTCCACTGCCCAGTCAGGGACAGGCTGCCTTACATCTGTTTCAACTTCTTTAGTCATACCAGCAGCAGATCATTGACAGAACCATGAAGGATAGGTTTTGCATTTGGTTCTAAATAACCCTTTGATGTCACATGAACTGAGCCAATGCCAAGAATACATTACTATGTCCCAATTATCAGATCTGCCTTTGTGATTAGATGTATACCAGGCACCAAACTGAAGGCCAGGAAACAAATATGCTCCAGATGTGATCAGAATCTTTCTGTCTTATCAAATGGGGCTTGTGATAAAAGCTAACCTTAACAAGAATCTTTTAGATTAAATGATCTCTAAACACTGCACGCTGGCAACTAACATTCCAGATACATACTAACCTTGAGTCTCATCTCAAATTAGATAGGCAGAATATATGTATGGGTATAACATGTATTTATGGAATACTAAGTTAGGTCTTTTCTATTACATGATATCTAATCTAACCCCCATGAAGAGAGAATTCATTTATAAATATGTAAATTGCCTCTCTCAGAAAGGAGTTTTTAAAATATAACTGTAATGTCTTTATTATATAATTAACAAGTCCTTGATAGGATCTAATCCTCAATTCACATCAATTTTCCCCAATTACCTCAAAGTGTGTTTTCATAATTGGTTCATTTGAACCAGAATACAAACAAGATCCACATATTGCATACACACACACACACACACACACACACATTTCCTCTACTTCTATCCTTTGAGAGCATCAAAGGGCTAGGAACATTAATACTTCAATGGCGGTAACACCTGTTTAATTTCCAAATATTTTTTTCCACTAAAAGGAATGAGGGATCCTTGAAGAAATGGCTTACCAAGAGTTGGGGCAAGGAAAGTACCAGATGTGTTTGAAACATGGAGCCAGAAAGCAAGAAAGTACTCAAAGAAAGATGTGCAAGCCAAAGGGACACAGAAGCCAGACTGATGGGGCTCTCAGGTTTCTAAGCTGAGAAATTTAAGCACTAAAATAAATAATTGTAGTAATAGTTATATATAATTCATTGAATAAAATGAAAATACATGAGTCCAACTGATATAAATAAATGAATGTCTGATGAGGAACACCTTAATAAAGTGATCAAAGTGAACATCATGGGATTCATCAAAATGATGTACCACTTGACGATGAGATGCAAAAGGCCTCAGCTCAATTCTGTGATATTCTAATCACAAGGAAGTATTGAACAACTCCAAATTGAAGGATGTCTACCAAATAACTGACCTGTAATCATCAAAAGTGTCAAGGTTGGGGCTGGGGCTGTAGCTCAGTGGCAGAGCACTTGCCTTGCATGTGTGAGGCACTGGGTTTGATCCTTGGCACCACATAAAAATAAATACAGATATTTTTTTTTAAAATGTCAAGGTCATAAAAGTCAAAGATTGAGGAACTTTCCAGAATGAAAGAAAGTAAATAAACTTAACTAAATGAAATATGTGATTCTAAACAAGATCTTTCACTATAAAGGATGTTTTTAGTACAACTGGAGTATCAGTGTTAATTTCCTAATTTTGATGATTGCTGAGGCTATCTAAGAGAGTTTCCTTATTGTAGGAAGTTCAGATTAAAGTCTACAGAATTCAATGGGACCTCAGGTTGGAAACTTATTCTCAATGACTCAAGAGGAGGGGGTATATAGTCTCTGGTGCAATACCTGATATGTTCAGTAAGTCTGAGGTTGTTTCAAAATAAGAAAAAATAGAATAAAAAGAAGAAATTTCCTCATCTGCTATTTTCCCTGAATATAGTTCATACAGGAAAGAAAATAACTGCTTGATTTTGAATCTCTATTAATTTTCAGAGTAATGGTTGATGCCACAGAAATTTTCAATGGTGACAATTATTAAAGAAGTATCAATATGAACTCAGATAATTTTATATTTGATATCCTTCAATCAATTGCTGTGATTTTTTCCTCTTGAGTTCCATACTGTTTCTGTGTCCATTTGGCACATCTCTGGTAGTTCAAGAGTTCTCTTCCCTTTCATCCTTTCCTTCTCTCCCTCCCTTCCCCCTTCCTCCTATCTCTCTTTCCTTTTCTTTCCTTTCCTCCTCCTTTTCTTTGCACAACAGAAAGATCTGTGTTCATTGTGTATATTTCTTTCCCCAAACCTGTAATCAATTTTTGGATCCTTAAAGATTCAGAGGAGAAGTCTTTCCTTCCCAGCTCACTGAATTCATTCCTTTTAAAAGTAGGGAGAACAAAATTCTGGATATCTTGTTTCCTCAACTCCCTTGTTGACATTTGTCTCTTCTCCTCAGCTATGGACTCCTAAAAATGACAAAACAAATTCAGCATACCCCAAGTCACATTGTTGACATTACAACAGCTTGCTGCTTAGTGTTGGGACGAGGTGGTTAAAGAGGAGTAATCTAATCCTTTTATTAACTCCCTTGATTCAGGAATGAGACAATGATTAAATTTTATTTCAACTTTGCTGATTGTAGGCACTGAAGATATGTGAGTTTACTTATTCCAGCAGAAACATTTACAAGTGGTAAGTGAGTCAATTTCCAGAATCCTCTTAGCCATAAAATTAGAGCCAGATGATATTGTTTGAGCAAACACTGGGAGAAGGTGAGAGAGAAAGCCATGTGGTTTTCTCAGGGGTGTAAATTTCTGGGCAGAGGAAATAGCTTGTCTGAAGATCTTGAAGTGAGAATATGCTTTGAGTATTTGTGAAATTGTAAGGCTACTGTGGCTTGAAAAATCAGCAAGGTGAGGGATGAAGATCAGAGACATAAGGTGAATGTATGCAAGACAAAGTACCCAGGGCCTTATAGGACATTTTCAGTACTTTACTTTGAGATGATATGGGAAATAATCTGTGGGTTTGGAACAGAGAAATGACTTTATCCAACTTATATTTTAACAAAATTGTTCTGGCTGTTGTGTGAGTACAGAATGAAAGGAAGCAAGCACAGACAGAGACCAGTTAGAAAGCTATTATGATGGAAGATGGCAAGGTGATAGCAGTGAAAGAAATGAAAAGTCCTCAGGTTATGGGTATCATTGAAAAGTAGTGCCAACAGGATCTGCTAAAGGTGCAAAGGATGGAGAAGTAGGTCTCTCTCCCCAGCTATAGGTGCAAAAGTCAGAGAAAAGCCAAGGCTAATCCTTAGAGTTTTGGTTTGAGCCACTTATAGGGCAGAGATTCCATCAACTGACATAAGGAAGAATTTTGAGAAAAGCACGTTTTGGAGAAGTTGCTCAGGACCTCAGTTTTGGACAAAGTAGTTTGAGATGTCTATTAAATACTCAAATGGAGATGCTATGTATGTGGTTAACTGTACAGTTCTAGAATTCAGGAGAATGGTCTAGGCAGGAGATGTATACTTAGGCATTGTGATAGGTAGAATAATGTCCCCCAAGATGTCCACATTCTGATATTCAGGACCTGTGAATACATTACAGATGTGAAAGACTTTGCAGGTGTGATTGAGGTCTCAACCTTGAGACAAGGAGATTATCCTGGATTCTCAGGGTGAACCTAACCTGATCAGAAGGGTCTTTAAAATCAAAGGGCTTTTCCCAGCTATGGTCAAGGGAAGATCAGAGAGAGAATATTTTTTATGGCTTGGAAAACACAGGAAGGGATCACAAGCTAGGGAATGTAGGCTGATTCTAGAACCTGAAAAAGGCAAGGAAAGGGGATTTCCCCCAACAGCCTCCAGAAGGAAATGAAGCCCTATTGACAGGTTGATTTTAGACCACTGAGATCTGTGCCAGAATTCTGATCTACAGAACTAGATCATAAAGTTGTGTTTTCTTAAGTCACTAAGAAGATTGTGATCATCTGTTACAGCACCAAAAGAAAATGAATGCTGGCATCATCAATATATAGGAGATATTTAAATCTATAAAAAATACAAGGACGAGACAGCAGACATCTTGGGACTGCGGCTTGAGGCATTTGAATATTCGGTCAGGGAAATGGGAAGACCCGGCAAAGTTAACTCAGAAACATATGTTAGTTAGCTTGTTGTCACTGTGACCAAAATACCTAACAAGAATAATTTAGGGGAAGGGGGATTATTTTGAGCTCATAGTTTCAGAGATTTGGTCCATAGTAAGCCAACTCCATTGCTCTGGGCCCAAGGTGAGGTAGAACATCATGGGGGAAGGACATGGTGGAGGTATGTTGCTCCAATGAGAGCAGCCAGGAAGTAGAAAGAGAGAGGGGATAAGAGTTTTCAGGGAAGATGAACCCTTCCAGAGCATACCCGCAATGACCCACTTTCTCTAGCCAGGCCCCATGTGCTTACAGTTATGACCCAGTTAGTCCATTCAAACTAGGATGGACTGATGAGGTGACAGCTCACAAATCTATTCATTTCACCTCTGAACGTTCCTGCGTTAACACAGGAGCCTTGGAGGGATGCCTCATATCCAAACCCTAACAAAGCAGTAGATATAAGAGGAACATGGTGTTCTAGGTATCAAGTGAGGAATCTGTGTTACAGGCTGCTACAGAGTTAGGTAGGGTGAGGATCGAATAAAGAAAAAAGAAAAAACAGGGAGAACCTGTGTTCTCAGGCCAGCTGCTCCATAGAAAGTTCTATATGAGAAGAAAGGGGACCTTGCCCCTCAACTCTCAAGCCACATGGACAGGAGAGACATGGCATGATACCCAAAGAGCTGACTTCTGCATACACAAGAAGACTGGCTGGACACAAGTAAACATGGCCCAGCTAACATCCTGGAATGCCTCCCATCAGATAGGCTCTCTTTCCCCTTGGAGGAGGGAGAGCATGTGAGTCAGGAAAGGAGGAGAGGAGGAGGAAGAGAGAAACAGGATAAACTCTCAACTTCCTCTTACATTATTGTTTTTCCTTTTACCATCCCAGTACAGTCTTAGCCCTACGAGGCCCTAACTTGTTAAATGGCATATGCTCTGAGTCCAAGAATATTAACATAATATCTCATGTCCAAGAAATTGTTTTTTTCTTAAAGAAGACATCAAAATTAAAATACACAACCTTCTGGTACTTGGCATTTCATGCCAGTCATAGCTTCAGACAAACTTTGATGTCCTGCCTTCTTTCACCATAAAACTCAAGTGCTAAGTAATTATCTATGAAAGACTGAAGTCATCATAAGAAGAGAACTGTTGTGGCCTGAGACAAATATAGCCCTTCTCACACTGCCTCTCACTGACTTAGTTATTTGTTTACCTGTTCATCTTCTCCCCTAGATTTGGAACTCCTCCAAAGGTGACATTGTACCCTTTCATCACTGGATCATAAAAACAATAATTCACAAATTTCCAATTCATTGAACTTGTCCTATGTGTCAGACATGGTGCTAATTGTTTTTGGACATTTAATCTTTACACAACCCTGATAGATGGGTATTATTTACTCAATTGCAGATAAGAAGTGAGACTCAGAAAGGTTAAGACTTAGTCATACCAAGTTAGAGAGTTTTAGAGCAATCCAATGTCTAAATCTGTGCTGAATAAAAATCCCACCCTCACCAAAAAAAAAAAAAAAATGTCCACATCCTCATTCCTGGAACCTGTTCCTGTTACCTTATATAGAAATGGATATTTGAAAATGCAATTAGATTTAGGATTTTGAGGTGGAAAAATTATCCTGGATTATCCAAGGGGGCTCCATATCATCGCATGGATATGTACAAGAGGGAGGCAGATCAGATTGAGTAGGAGGCTATGGGACAAAAGAGGTCAGAGTTGAAGTGATGGTAACAGGGCCCTGAGCCCCGACAGGCAGATGGTTTCTAAAGTTTGGAAAGGATAAGGAAGCAGATTCTCCCTAGACCCTCCAGAAGGGAACACAGACAGCCCCGGCAACCCTTGACCTCAGATTTCTGGTCTTCAGAACAGTAAGATACTTGTATTTTTTCAGCTATTGAGTCAGTAGGAATCTGTAGCAGTAACAATGGAAAACTGCAATGCTCTCTGCCTCTGTCCTTCACAGTGTTTACACCACGGTCTTTACATCCTGGGACCTAAGGCAGTGCCTGACACACAGCACTCAGGAGATGTTTGCTAAAATGAGTTCCTGAAGGAGATTTTCCTCTGAGCCTTCTGTTACCTGGCTCCACTTGAACTCCTGACCAAGAGAATCTAGCCTACCTCAGAGGCAGGCAGGTAGGAGCGGACATGTTAAATCTGGAATATGTATTCTCCTTATTGTTAAGTTGGCTGGATGAGCTCGTTATGGCCTGATTTATTCTATGCCAGTCAGTGAACCCCTGGAAGACATGACCAAATGCAACCCTAACTTGTAGCTGTAATTTAGAGCCACTGGGGCTGGAGGGATGGGGCGGGGGAAACTGGCTATCTTTATGTCAACAATTTAGGGTCTTTGTCCATTTCCTTTGGAAGTAAATTAAGTATCACAAATGATCCAGTTGAAATTATAAGTAGCATTAGTAAAAAAATGAGCACAGACCACATTTTACAATCTATTTCCTTATATAAATTATTTCATGACAAACTGAAGCAATAGATATACATATACACACTACGAATATACATAACTCTATTTGCCCCCCACCCCCCGCTGCTTTTTTTGGTACCGGGGATTGAACTCAGGGGCACTCAACCACTGAGCCACATCCCCAGCCCTATTTTGTGTTTTATGTAGAGACAGGGTCTCACTCAGTTGCTTAGCACCTTGCTGTTGCTGAGGCTGGCTTTGAACTCACGATTCTCCTGTCTCAGCCTCCCTAAGTGCTGGGATTACAGGTGTGCACCACTGTGCCTGGCTATCCGCCCCCTTTTCTGAAATCATCATAGTCCATTCTTTAAACAAGGAACATGATATTTTCTATATCAGCATCAATAAGGAAAATATTTTCCAAATTAATAAAGTCAACGGACCCCAAAGCTCAGCTCCTCAGGAAGTGAAGAGCTGGAAATCTGAAAACATTGTTTAGATTCACGAATGGTTCATCATACCATGAATGGTGAGTTCCTCTTCTGGTATCCTACTTTTTCTAACTAGTTAAAATCCCCAACTTCAAAATTAGAAACTTCAAAACATCTTTGGAACTCTTAAGAACAAGTACTACAAAAGCAGAAAGATAATTAAAACCCAACCAAGAACAACTATTTAAAGCTGAATCTTGGGTTCATATGTTTGTGGTCTATAATCTATTTGTAGCTGACCACAAAGGTGAAATAAATTACTGAGTAGATCTAAGCTCAGTCATGTCCCTCGGTGTGGACCTCTGATTAGACTGGCAATTACCATGGAATTCCCAGCTAGACCGGTTTGGCAGCAAAAGCTCCCAGTGGTCCTGAATGGCTTTAGAATCTGAATAAATCAAACATAGTAGAGTTCTATCGAGACACCAGAAAGTCAATTTATTTGTGATCTGAGAGAGGATTTTATTACTTCTCAGATTAACAGTTTAAAATGTTTTGCTTTTTTGCCTCATGGGTATTAGTTTGATGTATGAGGCAGGGAGATTATTAAATCTTTGGTGCCTTCCAAAGATGTAAATTAAACCACTGCACCTCCTTAGCCACCTTCCTTGGTACAAGCTGGAGATTTATTATGAACTTGTCACTCTTGCATGCTCATCTAAATAAGCAGCACCATGATTAATTACTCCTGTTTATCTAAGGGTACCTGTCATTCCAGTGTTTTGTGGACAGGATGTTACAAAATTTTCCAATTTCTTTGCAGAAGTATAGGATGAGGACTTCTCGAGGACTAATCATTTCTATGGACATAGTTGAAAGAAAGGTGACATGCGTGTCATTCTGTTTTGTTCTGTCAGCTTTAAATGAAACTGAATTTCAATTTGGTTTGTCTTTCCTGGTCATAGACATCACACTGACTGATTCAGTTCATCTGGACAGCTTCCAAAGATGTTGAAGAGCTCCAACATTAAATGGATATGAACTGTAAAATGGTCTTCTCGATTCTGTTATAATTCAGTTCAACAAAGAGTATTCATTAGGTTCTTTCTATCTGGCAAGGAACAAATGTGAATGCTTTCATTCATTTATTCATACAGTATTTATTTAATGTCTTTTGTGTGCCAGTAATGGTTGTAGGTCAAAAGAGTGAACAGTCCTCTCCCCAACGGGGTTTATAACCTTGTTCTTCTCAAGGCATTTGTCTCCCATATTATAAACAGGAGAGAATGAAGAGACAGTGAGGGCCTGGGTCAAAGGGAAAAAAGCACAGTGTCTTCCTTCTAAGATGTTTGCACAAAATAGACATTAAGCTGAGACAGGCTGAATGGGTCATCCTCATGCAGTGGCATCTGCAGGACTGAACTGCATTAAAACTATGGCATTTCACCTCTTTGTTTCCTTCCTGTCCCTATCATATCACAGATCATCTGGGTTACCCAACAATCCCCGAAACAGGAAGTTTTCAAATGGATTTTGTAGGCATGGTTGCCTGTCTTCTGATCTGCCACAACAAAAAGTCACTTGACCAGTCTGGATTATAGAATAATCAACCTATTTTTAAGACATGGGTTTCTGATCATATCCTTATCTTTTATGCCTTTATATAGAAACTGTCAAATACACAAAAATGATACATAATATAATGAAACCCACGTAACTGTCATCTTGCTCCAATGATCATCAATATTTTGCTGTTCTTGTTTTTATCTATCACATTTCTCTCTTCACCTTTTTAGTATTAAAATAAGTCTCTACTATCACACCACTTTACTTCTAAATACATAAGACTACCTCCAACAGTTTCTAAAATAAATATCATTGTAATATATAACAAAATAACCATGATTCTTTAATGTCTTCTAACCCCTAGCCCATGTTCAAATGTCTCTGATGTTCTAAAAACATTCTTTTGATCTAGGCACAGTGGTGCACACCTGTTTTTGCAGCAACTTGGGATCTGAGGCAGGAAGATCACAAGTTCAAGGCTAGCCCCAGCAATTTAGTGAGGATCCTCAGCAACTTAGTGAGACCCTGTCTCAAATTAAAAACTAAAAAGGACTGGGGATATAGTTCAGTGGTAGAGCACACCTGAGTTCAATTTTGAGTACTCCCCCTGAAAAAATCTTTCAGATTGAAAAAGATCCAAAATCTACATATTAAATTTGGTAGATGTGTCTTTCACATGCACTTTTCCTCCCCATGTCCTTTTAAATATCACCAAAATGGTCTCTAATGTTTGATTTTTTATGTAAGACAAATAACTGTCCAAACTTGATATATGCTTCTGGTTAAATCACATTATGTAATATTTTCAAGGACAAATGACCCGTAGACAGGGTGATCAAACAATCCATCATTCAAACAGAGAAACTATTGAGTCAAAAGGGATGCTATTAATAATTATACTAGTGTGAAACAGGACAATACTCACCCTACGTTAGAATATCATGGGGGTAAAAGGAAGGATCAGGCTTCTGGATTCCACTCCGGAGCTGAAGAGGTAGAAAGACTGCTCTGCCCACACTTACCAGTTTAAAACATGCGGACAAAATTGTAAGTTAAAAACTTTTCCTGAATCCATCAAAGAGTTGAATTTGAAAAAACACCAACTGGCCTAAATCCAAGAGCCAAGTACCTGTAGGGACTGAATGCAAGAACTTGTTTACTTACTTGTAAGGACTCACCTAGAAGTATAAACAAATTGGTAAAGACTCAGCATTAGCTGGTGACAGAATATGGCTGAAGATTTAGAGGGAGTTCATACCACTCACAAGCTTCTCTCTACAGACTCCAATGAGTACTCACCAACATGGTAGGAGTCCTGAGAAAACATCCCTGGGTAGGAGTGGACTTCCACTGAAGGTGTGGGAAGGAAATCGTAGAAACCCTTCGCACCTTAGGAAGGGGCAAGAACAAGTGCCATGCATAGAATGGGGAGAGACAGTAGCTGTAGAAGGGTCACACCCCTGAGACCCAGAGACACAGGGCTTCTAAACAGAGCCTTAATCAGAACAGAGAAAACCTCTTTCCTGTGCCACCACCAGGGTAAGAAGCTTCATGTAACAAGGGAGAGTTGCTAAGAGGAACCACACAGAAGCAAGAGCAGAGAAAGTCTGAGTCACTGCAAAGGAGAAGGTATAAAGCTCAGGGTAGGCTGGACATTGAAAGGACATTTATCCTGTTAGTGGATAAACCTGCCTCCATTCTAAACACAACATTGTGCTTGAGAAATCTGAAGCCTCTGGTATACTGAGGGTAGCCCTAGGTATAACAAATCCCAAATCCATATCAACTCCTGTCCAGATTGACTCGCACCCCACACTAAAAGTTTAGAAAAATGAAAGAAGTGCTTAATTACAGCAATAATCTATCTATCTCAATCTATGCTGGCTTACACACAATGTCCAGCTTTCAACAAGACAAGCATGCAGTGCACAACACATACATACCACACAAAATCCCACAAAGCAACCGACAGAATCAGACTCATAGATGACACTAACATTGGAACTACCAGGTCTCAGAGAATTTAAAATTGCTTTTAAAAATGCATCAAAGTCTCTAATGAAAGTACTGGGTAGCACTCATTGTCAGATGTGTCATTTCAGTAGAGGGATGAAAACTGTATTTTTAAAAACTCAAATGCAGATGCACTTGACTGTGGAATGAAAACTAAAGGGTAAAAGAACAGAATGAAAGTGTTACATGTTCTGCAAAGGCCAATACATACAACTGTCCAGGTAAAGTGAAAGAAGGGGAAGGGCATACACTAAGCAGAAAATCTTGCTAATTGCATTTCAGGAGATATTTAATAATAAAATGATATGATTTTAAATTGAGTACCCGCAGAGGAAGAAGGAAGACAGAATAAGTGTTACTACCTAATTTCAATATCATTTAAGAAATCAATAGACAGTACCCAAAAACTTGGGAGTCTAAGTATATATTTAAAGATATTAGTAAATGGTAACTATTAGGATAGTTTGTACATTTGTTCTAAGTACTAAAATAAATGATAAAAGGGTCAAGAAGGAGAGAGAAAATGTAAGTGCAAAAAGAAAAAACAAACAAAAAATCCCAGACCACATGGTATATAACATAAGACAATATCAGTATGACAGAATAAAGACCAAACTAAATAAATGTA